>JABUQX010098051.1:0-2500 GCA_015478945.1 Trachelipus rathkii | reverse complement strand
GGAAGTCTCAGTCAACCCATAAAAATTTAGAATTAAGAGAATTTTTAATAATTAATTAATGTAATTTAATGAATAGTATTCTATAAGTATCAAGAAGCCACATGACCGTACTAGACTGTTCCCAGTCAACCAACAAAAATTAATAAATAAGAATAATAATTCAGAAGCGCATGGCCTATCTAGACTGTCCCAGTTCAACCCGTAAATAAATAAATTATTCTTAAATTATTAGATATTATGGTTGACGTGGGACAGTTAGATAGCCCATGCCGGGCTTCTGAATTATAATTATCTTATATTTCATTAATTATTATGGATTGACTGGGACATTCTAGAGAGCATGAGACTTTTAATTATATCTTAATGTTTAATTATGTTGGCTTGAACTTGGGACAGTGATAGGTAGGCCCATGTGGCTCTTAATTATAATACTTATTATTTCATTATTTAATTTATTAAAATTATTCTTAATTTTATTTTTATGGGTTGACCGGGACATTCTAGGGCTTCTCAATTATTAATTTTATTGGTCGACTGACAGTCTAAAAAGAACCATGCGACTTCTTAAGTATTATTCTTATTTATAATGAGCTGACTGGGACATTGGATTCATGGCTTAATTATATTTTTATTTATTAATTATATTGGGTTGACTGGGGGGACGGACGGTGACAGTCTAGGAGGCACATACGCGTTCCTTAAGTCTTACTTTTCATTTATTATTGATTATGGTTTGACTGGAACATTCAGTAGAGGCGCCAATGCTTCTTCGTTAATTATTAATTTCATTGTTGACTTAAAGTCTAAAAAGGACCATACGGCTTCTTTTATTCTTTAAGTTATTATGTTGTACTGGGACATTCGAGAGGGTCAATGCGCTTGCCTAATTATTATTCTGTAATATTAATTAGAAGCTGCATTAACCTCTCTAGAATTGTCCAGTAAAGTGAGTAACACCCATAATTAAATAGAATAAACAAGAAAGCGGTATGGTCCTTTTTAGGACTGTCCCAGTCACCAATTAAAAATTAATAATTAAGAAGACGCATTGGCCCTTCTAGAATTGTCCCAGTTCAACCCTAAAATAATAAATAAGAATAATACTTAAGAAAGCCAGCTTAAGCCTATCTAGACTGTCCAGTCAACAAATAATTATTATATATATTATATATATATATTAATTATATATATATTATATATACTATATATATATATTATATACTATATATATATATATAATATATATATATATATATATATATATATAGTATATATAGTATATATATATAAGTATATCATATATAATATATATATATATATACTTAATTATAATTAAATAATTAAAAATAATAATTAAGAACCGCATGACGCCTCTTAGAATGTCCCAGTCAATTCATAATAAATAAGAATAATACTTAAGAAGCCGCAGTGCCTTTTAGACTGTTCCAGTCAACCAATAAAAATTAATATTAAGAAGCCGAATTGGCCCTCTAGAATGTCCCAGTAAACTCATAATAAATATAAAATAATAAATAAGAATAATACTTAAGAAGCCAGCATGGCCTATCTAGACTGTCCCAGTCAACCAATAATAATTAATATTAAAAATAATAATTAAGAAGCGCATGACCCCTCTAGAATGTCGCAGTCAACTCATAATAAATAAGAATATATTTGAGAAAACCGCATAGTCTTTTTAGACTGCCCAGTCAACCATAACAAAATTTAAAATTAAGAAGCTGCATCTGGCTTTGGCCCTCTAGAATTCCCCAGTCACCATAAAAATAGAATAATATTTTAAGAACGGCTAGTGCCCCTTATCTAGATAACTTCACGTCTATTTTATCCTAAAACAAAATCTACCCCCTCGTTGTTTTTCGTTGCGAACCTCTTCAGCATATCTATGTCTTTTTAAAAGGTTGCTAAAATTGTAGACAATATATCAAATAGTGCCTAACATATTTATTATACGACATTATACAAAAAAAATATATATATATATATACATATATATATATATATATATAGATATATATATATATATATATATATATATATATATATATATATATATATATAATATTATATATTATATATATAGTATATATATAATTATATTATATATATTAGTTATATAATATATATATATATATTTATATAATAATATATATACTATTTTATATATATATATAATATTATATAATATTATATATATAATATGATATAGTATATATATATATATATAATCATAATATATTATATATATATATATATATATTATATATAAGATTATATATATAATAAATATATATATATACTATATATATTATATATATATATATGATATATATTATATATATATATATATTATATATATAATTAGTCTGCATCTGGCATTTAATTTCAATTTTTAACCCTAGTCCATAGCTCTGGGTTCAAAATCTTACAATGGAAACAATAAAACAGCAACACTAAAGAATGTTACAGACTTACGGGTTAC
>JABUQX010098050.1:17500-20000 GCA_015478945.1 Trachelipus rathkii | reverse complement strand
GCCAAGTGACAACATTTACAATTTGTTTTGTGCGGAGTTTTGTTTTTGAACTGTTTCTACGCAGTATTTAGGCATATACGTTTTTCAAGGTTATATTACTCTTCCTACTGGTACAATGGATTGAAGACAGCAACGATGTACTGATTCATTTTTTCAAAGAAGTCAAGCGAACAAAGACATTATAAATAGCGAGTCAAGGATCATTGCTTTGGGTACATTGATCTTTATTTGGTGATGAATCTGAATTAGTCGAACCCCTTGGTTTCAGAGATTTTAAACATCCTGAGATAATAGCTATAAACATGGGCGTATGCAGGGGGGCAGGGGGCACTTGCCCCTCCTTAAATCTTAACGAAATAAAAAAATGAATCTTATATGTTTGCCAGATGGGGCTTTTAAGGGTTTATTAGTAGAAAAACTGAAAAAGATACATCAATCGATAGATAATGAAGTAGTAATTACTAATTACTAACGTATTATAAACTTACATTTTTTCTAAAGAGTTTTAATGTGTTTTCGTTTTCATATTGGCTTGAAGTCAACTAGCTGTGTGCTTTTATACAGCTAGCTTCTTCTGACAGTATTCTCCGCTAGATTGTCGTGGATGCAAAAAAATTTGGTGTCTACTCCATATTGGCCGATGAAACTGCGGATTTGTCAGGCAATGAACAATTATCTATAGGATTAAGGTTTTTCTATCTTAATCCTATATGGGTCAGATACATGCGTTCAGGGGTACGACGGCTGCGCAGCAATGGCAGGATAAGAACATGGAGTTCAAAAGAAACTGCGGGAAAAATATAAAAAAAAGATTATATTTTCACTGTGTAAGCCATCGGCTTAATTTGGTCATTAATGACCTAAACATTATTCCGGAAATTTGAAATACTATTGCCACAATAAAAGACATAATAAACTTTTTCAGAGACTCCACCCTAAGAAGAAAATACATTCCCAACTTGCCTAAACTTTGTGAAACCCGTTGGACTCAAAAATATCATAGTATTGCTATTTTCCATACAAATATGATAAAAATCGTTGAAGGGTTAGAAAAATTGTCAAAGGAAGGCAACAATCAAACAAGAAAAACAGTCTTTTCTATTATACTGTTCGGCAACAAGACCCAATTTCATTATTACCTCTTCCGTAATAGCCAAATATTTTGCTTTAGTTGAACCAGTGGCTAACATTATTCAAACAAAAAATATTGACCTTATGCAGTGCTCTGATCATGTCCAAAGAATTTTGAAAGTTGTCAAAGACCACTGCAAAACTGCTGATCAAATAATTGCTGATCTGCTCTTATCCGCCAATGTTATTACTGCTGAGTTCTTAGTAGAACTTGCACCACCTAGAAAAGTACAATCCCAACAACATAAAGCAAATCATCCTGCTGAAACTTCTGCTGAATATTGGAAGCGTTCTGTACTTGTGCCTTATCTTGACTCACTTTCATCCTCTTTAGAGACTAGATTTTCAGAAAACAACGTGCCAGCATTTTATCTTTTTCATTTGCATCCGTTTCTTATGTTAGGTGCTCCCGTAGGCAGTTTGCGTGAGAAAGTAAAATGCTTTTCAGAGTTTTATGATCTTGATATCAACAAAATTCATACCGAAACTGACTTATGGTATACCTTGTGGCTGGATAAAAAATGGATAAACAAAGTTGAGAAAGACTTGGAACTTACTGAAGTCATTAAAGAAGCCGACCCCTTTTTTCCTCAAATCAAAACCTGTCTATTAATTGCACTTGTGCTACCGTATTCAACAAGTACCATTGAAAGGTCTTTCAGCACTCTGCGAAGAGTAAAGACTTGGCTAAGAAACACAATGAACGAAGACAGGCTTAATGGACTATGTAGGATGAGTATTCATAAAAATTAGTAAGTGAAAAAATGAACGAATTGGAAACAAATGTAATTGCGAAATTCGCTGAAAATCCAAGGCGTCTAATGCTAGTTTAGATTTAATATTAGTTACCACTCAGGACTCAGTACTCGCCAACCCCCATAAATATTACTTTACGTTTCTCAAATAGGTATTTTTTATTAAATACTTACACAAAATTTTTTAATTACAACTGTTGTAAATTTGTTATTTTATTTATTTTATAACCGAAGTAACTTTTTTGTTCTATGATTTTTTTATTAGCCTTTGAATAGGAAAACTCTGAAGTTTAATCAACCCACACCGTCTAGTGATCAGTGTGAGCAAGGTAATAAATCACTCAACTTTTGCTAGCCCCTAAGCCAAATCCTGCGTACACACACACACACACACACACACACATATACATATATATATATATATATATATATATATATATATATATATATATATATATATATATATATATATATATATATATATATATATATATATCTCACTCAACCTTTGCCCTCTCCCTAAAGGACATCCTGTCTACGCCCATGGCTATACATAAACATTTTTATGGCCAGAATGATTGCTTTTTCATGTGGAAAATATCTTCAATGTTCTG
>JABUQX010098050.1:2500-10000 GCA_015478945.1 Trachelipus rathkii | reverse complement strand
ATTACATAATTAGAACCTATAAAATTATCGAACACAAAATTTTGTAGCATCAAATAGATATCACAAATTTGTTAGCACAGAAAATGGCTAAAATTATTAAATCAAAAAATACAATAGACATCCACAAATTGATATAAGGTAACAGAGTAAGACATAGTTTACACAGCTTACATTATCATAGGTTTAAAATAAGGTAATATAATGATTATTCAATATAAATTTTAGTTCAAGAAAGAATCAATATGTGGACACCAGTTCACCTTTTTTGCGCCTCTATATACGGAAATCCAATGCCTGTTGAGTGATGTGACGAGGCATTATTGAGATTGAAGCAGGTATCCTTCTGTCAACTGTACAGAGGTTTATTCGTTAATAGCAAAACACTCCTAAAAAGCCGAGTTCATTTTAAACACCGGATTTTATTTTCCTCTTCATTCATCTTTAATAATATCAAAAAGTACGTCGTAACTCGGTCAATTTCAATGATTGAGGATGCTCAAGATGACCAACTACAGTGATGGTGTGTAGACTGATCAAAGAGAGACTTAGTCCTCAGGGTACCCTTCTCAAAATGTTTTAAATGATAGCTTACTGGAGCTGAAAGGTCTGCCAGGTAAGATCATAGGCGATAAACATTATTAATTCTTTGCGTATTCTTCAAGATTAAAGCCACACAGGTACTTGTCCCACTCTTACATGATACAGTATTGCCTATGTAAGTTCGTAAAAAGGCGCGTACAGAGATAGGGGCTCCGGTTGATATAACATTTTCATAATCACGTCCGTGAGGGAGTCCATTCACATGTAAACTGATACCTCTAAGGCCGAAAGGTGTGAATTTATAAGGTGACTTTTTATAATTCCCGGAGTAGGCTTTATGTTCCACAATTCCTATTATTACTTTCTGTGGTAAATCTTCCGTTCACAATGTTTGGGATATGATAACTCGCATAATCCGTTGAGTGAAATTAAATATCGTTGGGTTTCAAACTCTTCTTAGATAGGGTACTTGCTGTAGTATCAAAGCGTAATTTTTCAATTTCCAAATGACCGCTGTGGTGATAATTCTCCTTTCTAAGGACTGAGATAAGCTTCCAATAGTTGAAAAGCAGTTCTGGAATACAGCTGTAGCAGGGCTACTTTTTATTTTAGAGCAATTTAGGGAATTGATTCCATGATAAAGAGTCTAGTATCTACAGATGGAGAAATGAGTCTTTCTGCAGAGAAGATATCGCCATTTAATCGACCGTAAAATTCATAAGTGTTATTTATGACTTTAGCTGCTTTATCTATATGTGCAGCTTCATCTTTGAAGCTATAAAAACAAAATGATTTGAGATGAGAATTGATTTGAGCATTCGTCTGAATGAATTTAATTAAATGTTCGATATAGCTTGTATAGGATAATAGCCGGCTGATGCACCTAGTGACGAGTACCGTTAAGATAGACTTCAACCTGGGAGAAAACATGTATACAGGAAATTTTATTCTGTATATACTATATATGGTCATCACCCGTAGGAAGATCTGTACCATCAGGTTTTGCTCCAATTCGTTTTTACATATTAACAAACACATTAGAGGGATCTAGGTATTGATCAAAAGTGCCTGGAATATTGAACTGCAAAGGCTTTTCTGAAATCGGAAAAACTTCACAGGACATAATACTTGATAAAGTTGGATTGAAAATACCAGCTCAAAGGTTCATTGAGAATGTGTTGTATTTTTGGGCCTTACGACAATCAGCCTATAAGATGAAGGAAAATGCAATCTCGTGCATGTGCGAACTTGACGTATAATGAACATTTTCATGAAAAACCTTACTTATATACACGCATCGTATAAAGTTATCAGCATGAGTAATTTAAATAGCAAATACTCAATACATTCTTCTTCTTTACGGAGGTTTTCGCTTAGTCTTTTTCTATATGACAATCTTTCTCTGATCCCTCGACCTTGTCCGACATTTATACGTCTTATTTTACGCTTAACATCATCCAACATCTCATCTGAAACATCGGCTATACGTCTTTTTAATGCTGCACGAGGATTATTTCCTGCAGCAATATCTTGAATAGAATGCAAACCTGTTCTTATAGCTTTTTTACCCGCCTTTCCTGCAGTAGAGGCCTTGCAACTTCTCCATAGTTGGCAAAAAATCCACCAAGCCCATACCCCTGCATTTTTGTTCCCCTGAATACCCTTCTTCGCTCCAGTTATTACAGGAGTATCTTCTTAACTATCTTTCTACACTGTGAGAGGTAGTGTTAAAATGATTGAAAAAAGATACTGACTACACCTCTTAGTATATTCCATAATATGCTGTAATTTACTGCATCTGTTTCTGTTCTAATATGAAACTTTTGCATAACAAGCACGTATGTAAATGGAAAAGGATTTCCTTCTACATCTTTATATGCACGCGTACAGAGTCAAAATTTGATCTATTCAGGAGGTAGATAATGAACATTAGGAAATGTATAACTTTACTCTCTCTGGGAAAATATACTACTCTTAATAAAGGAGCTTTAGTATTACCTACATATTGATGATCAATTTATTGTATTATACATAAAGCCATACCTGATGATGAGCAATCGCGGATGGTACATGATATATGCAGTACTCGATCTGCTTCATCTTTTTGTTCATGTGGAGTCATGCGGTTATTCTTCACAGATAGTATAACCCTCTTCAACATAGTAGGGATATCATGAAGTATATCCAACTCAGCATCACGTCTACGAATATGTTTACGCTGCCATGGTGTTCGTTCGAGAAAAAAAAACATGTCCCGGTCTCGTAGGTTTACATTTACTTTTGAACTTAAAGATATTATTACTTTATCTTCATAGGTACGCATTTCAGTTTTGTATTCCAAGTCCTTACACATAATACTCATATCAAAGAGAACGTTTAAATAACTAAAAAATAGCAGGCACCGATTTAAAATATGACCTCCGCCAAAGTTAAATTTCTTCAATAAGAAGTATTCTTTTGTAGCCAAATGTTGTCGTATTCATCTTTTTTGCAATTGTAGTCCTTTTCAGATATCGAGTATCTTCCACTTGTAATATAGTTTCAAGCACATTCACACTTTCTGTACACCCCATCAGAATAGATGTGAGGTAAAATTCTAGTCCGTATTTAAACATATCACATAATCCTACTTCGTCTATGCTTCTTTCAAGCTGTACTTAGGATTCATTAGCCAAGTTGTAAATCCGAGAGTTGATTATCAGAGTAAATCCAAGGAGGCTGCGAAGAAGGCAGATTATAGAAAAGTGATCTACACTCTCCATGATTATAAGACAACTGATTAAATGATCTTAACTTCACTTGCTATATTAATTATTTAAAACTTGGCAGGATATCCCTCCATCTTCACAAGTAAACTGCTTATTTTTTCCTTTACCTCCGTAGCTATATTTTTTCAATTTTATAATTCATGGAGTGTACAGGATGAACCTATTTTGTATTCCTGTTTATAAATCGCCTTTCATATTTTCACCATTTAAATGCTTCCAGAATAATATAACTTTAACTATCCACGACTGAATGGTCGGCATATGTGGACCTTTAAAAACTTCCTTAGTCCAAAACCGAGACTCATACCCTATTCTACACCTTTCTGTCTGTTCGAGAAAAAACTCTTACATAATCGTTTACCTTTATTTCCTGAATTATCTTTTTTATTGTGTTTTCTTTTCACCCATATGTACATAGTCTCTATTTTTGACATCTCTAAAGTAGTATGACTTTATATTTCTATGGTAGCCTGTTATAAGAAAAGCCAGATCGTCCAGTATATCAATATATTAAAAAGTATTCTTAGTAAAATACCTGTGCATGCGTTCTTTAATAGTACGTTGGACTCTTTCAACTATTGCCGCTTTTGGTTTACGGAAATGTATGCTAAGCTTATACCATACTCCCAGAGCAATCTCCTGAAACTCTCGGTCCCTTTGAATTCCCATTCCTGAATCTGTCCCAAAATGATTTATGTGTTTCTCCGCTCGTCCTTCTATTAATTCAAGTGACAGCATCGCGGGACTGTAGCTGATCTTTTATCTTTTATTGGCCTCAACCACAAGTATCTGAGTATACGTCAATTGTAAAAAGTATATATTGAAAGCCTTCATTATAAGAGCTGTATTTAATCATTTCCAGAAAATTCTAACTGCCCATATTGCTACGAGCTGTGCGAGATATGTTTCCGCTGTAGGAAATTTTTTCTACAGTTATGAAGAGTAAATGCCTCTTCACCCTCCAAAATGCTTTTACTCTTTTGTTTCAATAGTAGGGATACCATTAAAGCAAACTAGTGGAAACCCCCAAAAACTATTTGGCCCCTCAGATTGAAGTCAATACTTAGCAATACCTCCTTCGCTCGCCATGTTGTCAACTGACACACGTGTAAGCGTTATATATATATATATTATAAATATATATATATAATTTATATATATATATATATATATATATATTATATATATAATATATATATATATACTATATATATATATATTTGTCACCCCAAGAATGTGATATTAGTCGGATGGCGGGTAAAGAAAGAGGAAAAGAATTAAAATACATTTATTTATACACAAACATTACAGCTAAATAATAGTATATATATAGAAATGCAAGTGAATACGATTATCAACTATTTCCTATTATAAGGTGTTTCTTGTTCGCCTCTGGTAACACGTTTAGAATTTACTGATGCGTGAAGAAGTGCCTGATGGATTTGAATCAGGTCTTGCTAACGGGAACATTATCTAAGTCACTAATCGCTTGTATTTAAGATTAAACTTCTGGGAAAATTAATTTAATAGTCTGAAGTTCTTGTTTGATATCATTCCATCCTTTTACAGGACCTTTCTTTCCAGTTACGTGAGAGATCGGCTATCAAGTCCACAATATTTGATCCTTTAAACTATTTCATCATCAATTACGATCTGCCCCGCTTCATTCAAAGTTAATGGTCTTTTAAAATATTATATAAAGCTATTCCTGATTTACGCACTCTAATAGGAAAGCTCTCTCTAGGATACTTTTAGAATTATCTTCATTTTTCACTTCAAGTGTTACTTCATTAGGAATATCTTCATTATTCGGTGTAGCGAAAATACGTAGGGATGGATGAGATGCAAGTCTTTAAGATCTATCAATTTTTGTATGGCATCTTGGGTATAAGAGGCGTTTCTCATGGATGTTAACGTCTGAATTTAATATCCTGGTACACTTCTTTCTCTATTTGCGTTATCTGTTCAAACTTTAGGATTCATATAAGCTAGGAGTAGGAGGCTGCTGGAAACGATATATTCATTCACAATTATAAGGATTCTGTGGTCAACTGTGCTGCTGATGTAAAGAGTTGTAATGTTAAATGCATTGGGCTTGTTAATATTATGCGTGTTATAGGGCTGTGAATGATGAAACTTGTGATTGTGGATTTCTGCACACAGTTGTGCGGCCATAAAATGGCTATATTGAGGTTGTGAATGATGAATCTGAGGAACTGAATTCTGTACAAATGCTATATGATTATACTTCATTTTCTCATACTCATTATATGGAAGTACAGCAACCTTCTTCATTATGGGGACAACCACTTAGTTATCAGGGGAGCTATAACGGAGAAGAGTAATGCAGAATACTCTCCTCCTCTCTGTAGTACTTCTTTTTATTTCAAAATTTTTAAGTTGAGGAGTGTTTTTAATGATGTTCTATAGACGACGTAGCTTTTACCTTCTGAGGCCTGTAAAGGAACATTTCCTTTGATAAGAATTAAAACGAGGACTTCACATACACACTGTATGGATTTCATTCCTCACAATTAGTTTACGTTTTTCAAGTGGTTTTTCAACTTTTAAATTTTTTATAAGATGGTAAATACTTTGCAACTAAGAGCACTCATTATTCAGGCTATGATACAGTTTCTATCTCATAGCGCAGAATGTGGTACGGAGCCAGCACTCCTCTGCTGTTTTGGGTGAAGTTCACAAACAATCAAAATAACCGGGGGGGTTCGAAAGTAACTCTTTATATACTTTAAGAACTTCTTTCTTGAGTAGGGAACATTTGAGTTGCCAAAACATTAATTTGACTCATGTCTCTCTCTGGCCAAACAACAGTAAATACTGTGTGTTTAAAAGAAACACTTCGCATATGCTTGCTTTGCAAAAATATTTTGTGTTATGAAAAACACAGAATATTTAGATGGTGCAGAATAAACTGTGAAAACGCTTCGCTATTTCCAAATTCAATTTGTGCATTAAATCATCTAATACAATAATTTTGTGACCATGTATATTGTCCAGCGACCTAATATCGTATATGCCTTCGTGAAATTGAATAACATCTTTATATTCTTTAAATTTTTCCTGATAAACATTATAACACCATATTATTTTTACAGGTGCTTGTTCAAAAATCTCCATTTCCTTTAAAATATTTAATAATAGAAAGGTTTACCACCAGCCTGTCGGGCCACTACAAGACATGTAGCCGGACTTCGGAACGTAATTTCCCCACATTCCAATACCGTTAAGTGAATAATGAAATTAGATTAATTAATGCCTGTAAGCAGTAAAGTACATGTTTTTAATAAAATTTCGTACAATTTTATTAAAACTTAAATGTTTATATATCCAAGAAAACTCTGTGTGTTTTATTCTTACATTACAAATTAAAAATAAAAAAGTATTAAAACAAAAAATAAAAAGTATTAAAAACAAAATAAAAAATAATAAACAAAAAATATAAAAAGAAAACATAATGTTATAAAAATATATGAGTTAAAGCAGTTAAAGCAGTAAAGCTAAACCAGTAAAGCAGAAAGTTAAAAACAGTAAAGCAGAAAGTTAAAAGCAGCTTAAAACATGGTGATTAAAGCAGTAAAGCAGTAAAACAGGAAGCATGACTTAATCCCTAGTGTTAGGTAAAACACCCTCTATGATTTACTATTACTGCTTAAGTAATGTAATGATATGAGTTAAAGCCAGTAAAGCAGAGAGTTTAAAGCAGTAAGCAGTAAAACAAAAGGCATACTAATCCCCTAGTGTTAGGTAATAACACCTCTATTTGATTTACTGATTACTGCTTTAAGGTATTGTAAAAGCTTATGTTTTTAATAAAAATTTCGTACAATTGTAGTAAAAAGAATGACTCATAGTATAGTGAAACAAATTCTTTGAATAGGTTACATTGATATCATATTTTTCGTCACGCGGAATTTGCGTCTGCGCCGCACAAGGGCGGCGGTTGACGCTAAAGATCTGCGCGCTGCGGGCGCACGCGCTCGGAAATTGCGCCTGCATGGCGCACGCGGCGGCGATTTTCGCCCGACCGGTGTTCACCTGCCGACCGTACTTGAAAACGTTTGCAGTCACTGTCTCAACTGTGTAACTCTGTAGAAATTATCCATTCTCGTCAATGCTAAATGTTACTTAAAAATTTACTAACGCGTTAGTAGGAAAGCATTCTAACAGATTG
>JABUQX010098049.1:20000-30226 GCA_015478945.1 Trachelipus rathkii | reverse complement strand
TTATTATATAAGTATATATATATATTAATATAATATATATATATAATATATATTTATATATATAGATATAATATATTATATATTATATATAGTAGTAAGTAGTATATAATATATATTATATACTATAATATATATATAATATATATAATATATATATATAGTATATATATTATATATATAATATTCACTCAGACAATAATCGGATTTACGGCCACTATAAATATTTCGCAATTTCCTAAACAGCCAAAACCTGACAAATACATTCCTCACCCTTAAGCCCTCTCTCTCTCTCTCTCTCTCTCTCTCGTGCTCTCTCTCTCTTCCTCTCTCTCTCTCTCTCTCGCTCTCTCTCTCTCTCTCACACAACACACAACACACCACACACACACACGCACACACACCTACACACAGGACACGTACACACGATACAAGTACACATATATATATATATATATATATATATTAATATAATATTATATTATTATATAACTATAATATATATATATATATATATATATATAATAGTATAATATATATATAATATATATAAAAATATTATATATATACTAATATATATATCTCGACTCGATTCAAAGGCAAATAGAAAAATTGCGGTTCGTAATAGGCATATTTAATAGCAATATCTGAGCCTCACATAAATAATTTCATTCTCCAAATAAAACGTTTAATTAAATTTTGACACAAAAAAACAGACAATGAGAAAGAATTTTCTTAAATGAAACTTCTCTCCTTCAGCTCAAAGGTTTTTTTAATGATTTTCCTATATTATGTTAATTGGCCAGTATATATACAGTATTATATTATATATACTATATATATATTATATATATCAATATATAATATTATATATATATATATATATATACTATATAACTATATATATATATATATATATATATATAATATATATAAATATATATATATATAACTATATATTATATATATATATATATTTTAATTATAGATATATATTTATAATATATAACATATATATATATATAATAATATAATATAATATATATAGTATATATTATATATATATAATATATATATATATATATATATATATATAATATATATATATCATATATATATATATGATATATATATATACTATTATATAAGGGGGGAGAGAAATTGAGACTCTTTTGACCGCACCTTGTTTGACCTTTCTGACCGCGACCTTTTTTGAGCTCGACCTTTTTTGACCTTTGACCTTTTTGGGCCTTCACCTTTTTTGGCCTTGAACCTTTTTTCGACCAACCCTTTGGTCTTCCATGTGATTTTTTTGGCCCACGGTATTTTTTGGCACCCCTAATTTTTGGCAACCCCAATTTTTTTCGGCAACCCTGATTTGCAACCCTTCCAAGAAGGGTTGCGCCAAACGTTGCCGCGTAAGCAACCGTTGTACGCATTGCCCCCCTATTTTACGCCCCCTCATTGGTCTTCCATCCGTGGGTCAATTTTGTCCCACGGTAAATCTTCATTTTAGGGGCTAGCCCTATTTTTTCATGTCCTTAACCTTTTTTGTCTTTCCCTATGGCCTCAAAAAGCTGACAGATACCATGGTGGTCCAATTTTGAACCCACGTTAATTTTGTCCTTCAGGGTCGAAGTTTGCACCGCACGGGTAAATTTTTTGTCCTTTCTTTAGGGGCTTAGCCCTTAGCGTACACCTAAACCTTGTTTGACCATGATATTTAATCCCTGGACCTTGCAGATACATGGGTTCATTTTTGGCCCACGCCAATTTTTTGCCCACTCGTGGCCCACCCCGTCACATATTTCGTCTAACGTGAACGCCATGTATGGATCTATCCGAACTTGAACACACACACACAGCACATACACACACACACACACCCAACACACACACACACACACAACACACACACCTACACATCACCACACCACACACACACACACACCACTTATACATACATTCACTATGACACTTACACGCCTCCATAGATACTTGCAACTTACATTTACACTTATTCACACGTACAAACACACGACAACCTTTGGTCTTCCGTGGTCAATTTTGACCCACGGGTAATTTTTGTCCTTTCTTTAGGGACTTAGCCCTTTTTTGATGTTTTAACCTTGTTTGACCATGATATTTCGGACTTGACCTTGCCAGATACCATGGGTCAATTTGACCCACGCTAACTTGAAGGCTTTGATGGTTCCCAATCACCGTAAGAAGTGTCTAGGAGTGTTCTATTAGTGTTTATGATATGAGAATGAGTGCCCACGTGAGTGCCAGGTGAGTGCCAGTGAGGCCAATGAGTCAAGTGAGTCGCCAAAGTGAGTGCAAGAGGCCAAGAGTGCCACATAGCTGCCAAGTGAGTGCCACGATAGTGCCACTGAGTGGCCACTTTTTTTCAAGCCAGTTCTAGGCCTCCCCTGAGCCATATAGAATAGCCCTAATATGGTGTCTACCCTAGGTATAAGGCTATTGAGACCGAAATGGTGGTACATTATCAATTTTAGGAATGCTTCCTACTACGATTTAGTATTTTTATAACACTTATAGCATGACAGAATATATATCTAAAGAGTTACACAGTTGAGACAGTGACCGCAAACGTTTCAGAGTCCGCGTCCGCAGGTGAACACCGTCGCGAAACGCCGCCGCGTTGCGCCCGCAGGCGCAATAGTTCCGCCCGCCGCGTCGCGCCCCGGCAGGCGCAATATTCAGCGTAACCGCCGGCCTTGTGCGTGCGCAGACGCAAAATTCCCGCGTGAACGGAAAAATATGATATCAAATGAAACTATTTTAAAGAATTTCGTTTTCAATATACTAGTGAGTCATTCATTTTTCACTACAATTGTACGAAAATTTTATTAAAAACATATTATGTTTTCATACCTTAAAGCAGTAAAATCAGTAAATCGAATAGAGGTGTTATACCTAACCCTTAGGGATTAGATGCTTTTGTATTGGACTGCTTTTTACTGCTTTTAACTCTCTGCTTTACTGCTTAACTCATATACATTACATACCTTAAAGCAGTAAATCAGAAATCAAACCAATTACCTAACACCTAGTGGATTAGTATGCTTCTGTTTTACTGCTTTACTCGTAACTATGTTTTACTGCTTTAACTTTCTGCCTTTACTGCTTTAACTTCTGCTTTGCTTTAACCTTCTGCTTTACTGCTTTTAAACTCATATATTTATTAACAATTCATACCTTCTTATATTTTGTTTGATTATGTATTTTTGTTTTAATACTTTTATTTTTGTGTAAACTTTTTATTTTTAATTTGTAATGTAAGAATTAAAACACACAGAGTTTCTGATTATATAAACATTTGATTTTAATAAAATTGTTACGCAAATTTATAAAAAACAGTACTTTACTGCTTACAGCCATTAATTAATCTCATTATCATTATTCACTAACGAGTAATGGATGTGGGAAAATTTAACGTTCGAAGCGGCTACATGTCTTGTAGCTGGCCCGACAGGCTGTGGTAAAACCTTTCTATTATTAAATATTTTAAAGAAAGGAAATGGAGATTTTTGAACAAGCACCTGTAAAAATAATGTATGGTGTTATAATGTTTATCAGGAAAAAATTTAGAAGAATATAAAGATGTTATCAATTTCCCGAAGCATATACGATATGTAGGTCGGCTGGACACATATACTATGGGCACAAAAATATTGTATTAGATGATTTAATGCACAAAATGAATTTGGAAATAGCAGAAGCGTTCACAATTTATTCTCACCATCTAAATATCTCTGTGTTTTTCATAACGCAGAATATTTTTCATCAAAGCAAGCATATGCGAAGTGTTTCTTTAAACACACAGTATTTACTGTTGTTTGGCCAGAGAAGAGACATGAGTCAAATTAATGTATTGGCAACTCAAATGTTTCCCCTTCAAAGGAAAGAGTTCTTAAAAGTATATAAAGAGGTTACTTCGAACCCCCACGGTTATTTGATGTGTGAACTTCACCCCAAAAACACGCACAGAGTGCTGCCCGTACCAACATTTGCCCATGATATAGAAAACTGGTATAACATAACCTGAATATAATGAGTGCCTAGTTGCCAAAGTATTTACCTCTATAAAAAATTTAAAAGTGAAAAACCATCTGAAAAACGTAAACTAATAAGTGAGGATGAGAAATTCATCCAGTGTGTAGTGACAGTCTGTTTAAAATCTTATAAAAGGAAATGTTCCTTTAAACAGCCCTCAGAAAGTAAAGCTACGTCGTTATAGAAACATCATTAAAAAAAACTCTCCTCTACATTAAAAATTGAAAAATAAAAAAGAAGTTTACTACAGAGAGGAGGAGGAGTATTCCTGCATTTATCTTCTCCTTATTAGCCTCCCCTGATAAACTAGTGCTGTCCCCATAATGAATGAAGGTGGCTGTACTTCATATAATTGAGTATAGAGAAAATGAAGATATAATACAGCATATGTACAGAATTCAGTTCTCAGATTCATCATTCACAACCTCAATATAGCCAGTTATTGCCGCACACTGTGCAAAATCCACAATCACAGTTTCATCATTCACAGCCCCCATACACGCAAATATTACAGCCCAATGCATTGACATTACAACCTCTTTCACATCAGCAGCAACAGTTGCACAACAGAATCGCTTATATGTTGAACGAATCTATCTTTTCCAGCAGCCTCACCTCCTAGCTTATATGATTCCTAAAGTTGAACAGATAACCGAAATATGAGAAAGAAGTGTACAGGATATTAGAATTCAGATTAACATCCATGAAAACGCTCTTATACCAGGATGCCAAACAAAAATTGATAATCTAAAGACTTGCATTTCTACAGTCCACCCTACGTATTCCGCTAACCGATAATGTAGATATTCCTAATGAAGTAAAACTTGAAGGTTGAAAAATGAAGATAAATTTAAAAATACCCTAGAGGAGAGCTTACCTATTAGAGTGCGTAAATCAGGAATAGCTTTATATAATATTTTAAAAGACCAATTAACTTTGAATGAAGCAGGGCAGATCGTAATTGATGATGAAATAGTTAAAGGATCAAATATTGTAGACTTGAAGCTGATCTCTCACGTAAACTGGAAGAAAGTCCATTAAAGGATGGAATGATAGTCAAACAAGAACGTCAGACTATTTAATTTCCCAGAAGTTTATCTTAAATTACAACGCGATTAGCTGACAATAGATAATATCCCCTGTTACCGCCAAGACTGATTCAAATCCATCAGGCCACTTCTTACGCATCAGATAAATTTAAAACGTGTTACCAGAGGGACGAAACAAGAAAACACCTGATATAATAGCATAGTTGGACTTAAATCGTAATATATGCATTTCATATATATATATATTTACTTAGCGTAAATGTTTGTGTATAAATAAATGTTATTTTAATCTCCTTTTCTCTTCTTTTTCATATCCCATCCGACTAATATCACATTTTGTGACAAAAAATATATAGTATATTATATATATATTATATATATATATATATATATATATATATATATATATATATATATATATATATATATATATATATATATTATAACGCTTACACGTGTGTCAGTAGACAACATGGAGGCGAAGGAGGTAGTTGATAAGTATTACTTCAATCTGAGGGAGCCAAATAGTTTTGGGGGTTTCACTAGTTGCTTTAAGGTATCCTAATATTGAGAAAAAAGAGTTAAAAGCATATTTTTGGAGGGTGAAGAGGCATTTACTCTTCATAAACCTGTAAGAAAAAAAATTTCTACACGGAAAACCATATCTCCAGAGCACGACAGCAGGTTTCCAGTTAGATTTATCGGAAATGATTAAATACAGCTCTTATAATGAAGGCTTTATATTATACTTTTTTACATTGATCGATTACTCTAGATACTTGTGGTTGAGGCCAATAAAAGATAAAAGATCAGCTACAGTTACCGTTGCTGTACTTGAAATTATAGAGGCCGAGCGGAGAACACCTAAATCATTTTGGACAGATTCAGGAATGGAATTCAAGGGGCGAGAGTTTCAGGAGATGCTCTGGGAGTATGGTATAAGCTATTACAATACATTTTCCGTAAACAAAGCGGCAATAGTTGAAAGAGTCCAACGTACTATTAAAGAACGCATGCATAGGTATTTTACTAAAATGAATACTTTTAAATATATTGATATACTGGACGATCTGGCTTATTCTTATAACAGGTCCTACCATAGAACTATAAAGTCAACTCCTTTAGAGATGTCAAACTAGAGGACGTATGGTACATATGGGTGAAAAAGAAAACCAAAATAAAAGATTAATTTCAGGAAAAAAGGTAAACATTAGTAAAGTTTCTCGACAGAAAAGTTAGAAAAGGCGTATGAAGCCGGTGACTACGGAAGATTTTTAAAGTCCACCAATCCGAACCATGCAGGCGTGATGTAGTTTAAAGTTATATATCGGAAGATTAATGGTGAAAAAAAAATACAAAGGCGGATTTTATAAACAGCAAATACAAAAGTAAGTCCAATCCTGTAAACTCATGAATATTAAAATGAAAAATATTAGCTACGAGAGGTAAGGAAAAAAAGAAGCAGTTTACTTGGTGAAATGGAGGACTATCTGCCAAGTTAAATACTTATTAAAAGCAAGGGAAGTTAAGAATCATTAATCAGTTTGTCAGTATATCATGGAGAGTGTAGATCACTTATATTTCTGCCTTCTTCAGCCTCCTTGGATTTACATCACTGATTAATAAACTCTCGGATTACAACTGTGCTAATGAACCCTATACAACTTGAAAGAGAGGCATACGAAGTAGGATTATGTGAAATGATATTAAATACGGACATAGAAAATTTACCTCACAATCTATTCTGGATGGGGTGTACAGAAGTGTAGAATGTGTTGAAACTATATTACAAGTGGAAGATACTCGTTATCTGAAAAGGACTACAATTGCCAAAAAGATGAATACGACAACATTTGCTACAAAGGAATACTTCTTTGAAGAATTTACTTTGCGGAGGTCATATTTTAAATCGGTGCCTGCTATTTTTAGTCATTTAAACGTTCTCTTTGATATGAGTATTATGTGTAAGGACTTGGTATACAAAACTAAAATGCGTACCTATGAAGATAAAGTAATAATATCTTTAAGTTCAAAAGTAAATGTAAACCTACGAGACCGGGACATGTTTTTTCTCGAACGATCACCTGGCAGCAGCGTAAAAACATATCGTAGACGTGGATGCTGAGTGGATATACTTCATGATGATCCCTTACTATGTGAGAGTTATACATCTGTGGAGAAATAACCGCATGGACTTCGCACATGAACTAAAATCATGAAGCAGATCGAGTACTGCATTATACATGTACCTCATCCGAGATGCTCAATCATCAGGTATGCCTATGATATACAAATATAAGTTATCATCATATGTAGGTAATACTAAAGCTCCTTTATTAAGAGTATTATATTTTCCCAAAGAGAGTAAAGTTATAACATTCCCTAATGTTCATTATCTACCTCTGAATAGATCAAATTTGACTCTTACGCGTGGATATAAAGACTGGTAGAAGAAATCCTCTTCCATTTACATACCGGTGCATTGTTTATGCCAAAGTTCAATATTAGAAAGAACAGATGCAGTAATTACAGCCTAATGGAATATATAAGAGGTGTAGTCAGATATTTTTTTCATTCATTAACATACTCTCCCAGTGTAAAGATAGTATAAGGAAGATACACCTGTAATTAATGACGAAAAAGAAAGGGTATTCAGGGACAAATGCACGGGTATAGCTGGTGATTTTTCCAAGCTTGGAGAGTTGCAAGGGCCTCTACTCAGGAAAGGCGGGGAATATATAGGTAAAAAAGCTATTACTATTACCAGATATGCTTGCAGGAAATCTTTAATCCTCGTGCAGCATTAAAAAGACGATAGCCGATGTTTCAGATGAGATGTTGGATGATGTTAAGCGTAAATAAGACGTAAAATGTCAGACAAGGTCGAGGGATCAAGAAGATTGTCATAAAGAAAAAAGGACTAAGCGGAAAAAACCTCTAAGAAGAAATGTATTGATGTATGTTGCTATTTAATACGATCTGATAACTTTTATACGATGCGTGTATATAAGTAAGGTTTTCATGAAAATGTTCATTATACGTCCAGAGCTCGCACATGCAAGATGCATTTCTTCATCGCTTTAGTCCTGATGTCGTGTAAGAGTGAATTGAATCTCCTTCTCAATGAACCCTACCCAGATTAGCGGTGAGCGAAGTCCAACTTTTACAGATTAATCCTCGCATTCAATTACCAATACAATGTCCTCTAGAGTTCAATAATCCAGGCACTTCTGATCAATACTTAGATCCCTCTAATGTGTTTTTATATTTTAAAACGAAATTGACAAAACCTGATGGTTACAGATCTTCCTACGGGTGATGACCATTATAGTTATATACAGAATCAAATTCCTGTATTACATGCTTCTCCCAGGTGAATTCTATCTTAAACGTACTTCCACTAGGTGCATCAGCGGCTGATATCCTTTATAGAGCTATATAGAAATGTATTAAATTATTCAAGCGATGCTTAAACAATCTTCATCCAAATTCATGTGGTTTTTATTAGCTTCAAAGATGAAGCTCACATATAATGATAAAAGCAGCTAATGTCAAAATAATAACTTATGAATTTACGGTCGATTAAATGGCGATATCTTCTCTCAGGAAAGACTCATTCTACCATCTGTAGATACTAGAATCATTTTATCACGATCAAATCCTAAATTTGCTCTTAAAATAAAAAGTAAGCCCACTGCTACAGCTGTATGTCCAGAACCTGTCTTCAAAGTTGGAGGCTTATCTCTATGTCAGGAAAGTGAAATTATCACCACAGCGCATTTGGAAATTGAAAATTCGCTTGAATACTACAGCAAAGTACCCGGAGTTAGAGAAGTTGAAACCCCAAAGATATTTAATTTCACCAAGGATTATCGCAGTGATCAAGTATCCCAAACATTGTGAACGAAATTACCACAGAAAGTAATAATTGGGATTGTGGAACATGAATCCTACTCAGGGAATTATAAAAAGTCACCCTATAAATTCACACCTTTCGGCCTTAGAGGTATCAGTTTTACATGTGAATGGACTTCCTCACGGACGTGATTATGAAATGTTATACAACGGAAACCTATCTCTCTGTACTCGTCCTTTTTACGACTTAATAGCCAATACTGTATCATGTAATGATAGTGGGACAGGCTTAAATCTTGAAGAATACGCAAAGAATAGTAATTTATACGCCTATGATCTTACTGCAGACCTTTCAGCTCGTAACGCCTATCATTTAAAACATTGTGAGAAAGGTACCATAGGATCTAAGTCTCTCTTTTGGATCGAGTCTACAATCACCCATCACTGTAATGGTCTATCTTGAGCATCCTCAACTCATTGAAAATTGACCGAGTTACGAACGTTAACTTTTGAATTAGTTAAAGCATGATTGAAGAGAATAAAATCGTGTTAAAAATGAACCGTCGCTTTTTTAGGTGTTTTGCTATTAACGAAAAAACTCTGTAAGTTGAAGAAGGATACTGCTTCAATTCATACATTGCCTCGTCACAATTCACCTCAACAGGACATTGATTTCCGTGTATAGAGCAAAAACGGTACTGTTCCACATAATTGATCTTTCAACTTAAAATTTAATGAATAATTCATATATATACCTTTATTGTGTAAAAGTAAATAATGTAAACTGTGTAAAAACTATGTCTTACTCTGGTTCAACCCTTATATTCCAATTTATGTGGAGTCTATTGTATTTATTTCATTATAGTTTTTAAAAATGTAGGTTTTAATAAAACTTGTAAATATATTGATGTAAAAATGTATGTCAATGATTTTTAATAGGTTCTCTAATAGTGTAATAATGCTTTAATGAAAAAAACGCGATTTTACTTCCCTTAAAAACTCGTATATATAAAAAGTTTTTAATTAAAATTTCGTACAATTTTATTAAAATAAAATGTTTATTATATCAGAAACTCTGTGTGTTTTTATTCTTACATTACAAATTAAAATAAAAAGTATTAAAAACAAAATAAAAAGTATTAAAAACAAAATTAAAAAGTAATTAAAACAAAAAATATAAAAGAAAAACATTAATGTTAAGAAATATATTGAGTTAAAGCAGAAAGCAAGAAAGTAAAGCAGTAA
>JABUQX010098049.1:0-5000 GCA_015478945.1 Trachelipus rathkii | reverse complement strand
GGCCTAAAATTTAGGATAAGCCTTTTTGTAGACGGCGCCTAATTTAATCCTTAATACCAGGTCAAAAGGGTATTCCAGATAGACAGAGAATCATTGTTATATTATTTTTATAAATATATTTCAAACTGAAACATGCTGATGTAAGATCCTTGAAGCAGGTAAGAAGGAAATTGTTTCCTTACTTGTGATTTGGTCGGAAGTAGTTTGTCCATAGTTCATAAGGCTAACCCCACCAGCGGATTCAGCATGAAGCCCACCGCAAAGGCAGCCAACCCGCACCCGTGGTGCGTCCCGCAGCGTCCCCGCCCGCCGCGTGCGCCCGCAAGCGCAATATTTCCGCGTTCCCGCCCCCCGCAGCGGGCGCCCGCAGGCGCAATATTCCCTCGCTCGCGAATGAAATATATATACTAATATATATATTATTATATATATATATAATATATATATATATATAATATATATATAGATATATATATATATATATAATTATATATATAATATTGTGTGTGTGTGAGTTGTAAGTGTCTATGGGTTGAGGCGTAAGTGGTTCTATGTGTATGTGGCGTAATGTTTGAATAAGAGACATAGTGTATGTGTGTATAAGTGTAAGTGTAACTGCTTATAGATGAATCATCAATATAGGTGGTATCAAGGATGAAGCCATCAAAGATGAGTCATCAAAGATGACTTCATCAAAGCTGAGGTACCAAAGCTAAGTTATTAAAGTTGAGGCAACAAAGCTGAGGCCCATCAAAACTGAGGCCTCAAAGTTGAGCATCAAAAGCTGAAGGCATTCAAAACTGCAGGCACAAAGTTGAGGCAAACAAAAGCTGAGGCTCAAAGTTGAGGCATCAAAGTTGAGGCATCAAAGCTGAGGCATCAAAAGTTGAGGCATCAAAGTTGGGGCATCAAAGTTGAGGCATCAAAAGCTGAGGCATCAAAGTTGAGGCATCAAAATATCGAGTGGGTGGATGCGTATGTGTAAGTGTGTATGTGTGTGTGTGTGTGTGGTGGCGTGTGTGTATGTGTGTTCTAAAATAATAATAACAATTAGGCATGGAAGTAAATAACCATAAGTATTAATAATAAAATAAAAATAAAATGTTTTAATAAATTATACGTTATATGTGTAAGTGAGTGTGCGTGTGTGTGTGTGTGTGTGTACGTGCGTGTGTGTGTGTGTGTGTGTGTTCTAAATAATAATAATATTAATAGGCATGAAGTAAATAACACTAAGTATAATAATAAAAATAAAATAATAAAAATAATAAAAATAATAATAAAGATAAATAAAAATAATAATAAAATAAATAAAAAGTATTAAAACAAAAAAAAAAAACATAATGTTAATAAATATATGAGTTAAAGTAGTAAAATGTTTAAGTATGAAATAAAAAATGAATGACTCATAGTATATTTGAAAAGAAATTCTTTGAAATGTTTAAGTATGAAAAAAAATGAAGACTCGTAGTATATAATATATATTTCATTCGCGAAGGGAATATTGCCGGCCTGCGGTGGCGTGGCGTCAGCCGGGAACGCGGAAATAATCGCCTGGCGGGCGCCGCGCGGCCTGAAGCGCCAACAATATGCGCTGCGGGACGCCCGCGGCCGGGCGGATCGCGGGAACACGGGAAAATTGCGCCTGCGTTGCGCACGCGGGCGGACTTGGACGCGGCGGACGCACCAGCGGCGTGGCGGGTGTGGGGCTGCCTTTTGCGGGTGGGGGCTCATGCTGAACCCAGTGGTTAGCTTATGAACTATGGGAAAACTACTTCCGACCAATCACAAGTAAGGAAAACACTTTCTTTCTTACCTGCTTAAAGGATCTTACCGATCAGCATGTTTCAGTTTGAAATATATTATAAAAAATAATAATAACAATGATTCTTGTCTATACTGGAATACCTTTTGACCTGGTATTAGGATAAATTAAGCCCTCTACAAAAAGGCTATTTCCCTTTTTTATTAGGCCAAATTTAGGGCCAACGTTAGTTATTGCACCACATTACAGAAAAAAGGTCAGTTGAAATGATTATTTTGACCTGGAATTAGGCCTAAATCGCCCCGGGATACAAAAAGGATTATCCTAACAACACATTTTACCGAAGAGGTCAGTTTCTATCTGTAAGGAGTGCGGGTTGTTGGGTTTTCTCGTGATGGATTGTCAAAGTAATAAAGATAATAATAAAATAATAAAGAAAACCCGAATTATTAAAAAACTTTGAAATATTTTTAGTTAACATCGAGTGAATAATATAAATGGAAGTGAATAATTGTTATTTTTAAAATAAAAAATAGAATGATTTAATAAAATACATGTTATGTTAACAGAGAAGAACTTATTTTGTTCTTTTTATACTTATTACATGGCTTAAAGATGATGTAAAGCAGTAAGTCAATAAACAAAACGAGGCATAGCTTGGTGTAGAGGGGTTGCTAGGGCTGACCTTACTGAGTACTTGATTTATTGCCTTTAAGGTACGTAAAAATATATGTTTTTAATAAAATTTCATAAAATTGTAGTAAAAGTTATTTTTAAAACTTGATAGTTATAAAATTTATAAACAAAAAGTATAAAAGTAATAATAAATTCTTTGTTCAAAGGTAATGATTGATTTATTATAGAAGTTTTTAAGAAACTTTGAAAATAATTTTAGTTATATTTGAATGAGTAATATAAATGTACGTGTTTAATTAAAAACATAAAATGTTTTAATAAATTATACCGTTATATGTGTAAGTGAGTGGTGTGTGTGTGGGTGTGTAAGTGAAATCTGTGTGTTGTAAGTAAATCTGGGTGTTGTGAGTGTAGGTTAATCGCGTATGGTAAGTAAATCTGTGTGAGAGTGTAAGTAAATCTGTGTTGACTGTGGTGTGAGTGTAAATGTAAGTGTCTATGGGTAAATGTAAGTGTCATAGTGAATGTGTGTATAAGTGTCATAGTGAATGTGTGTGTGTGGATAAGGTGTAAGTGTAAATTAAGTGGTTCTATGGGTAAATGTAAAGTGTCATTAGTGAATGTGTGATAAGGTGTCATAGTGAATGTGTGTATAAGTGTTATAGTGTGTGTGTGTGTGTGTTGTGTGTGTATGTGTTGCTTGTTATAAATAATAACAATAGGCATGAAGTTTAAATAACACTAAGTAAAATAATAAAAATAAAAAATAAAATAATAAAAAAAATAAAAATAATAATAAAAATAAATAAAAATAATAATAAAATAAATAAAAAGTATTAAAACAAAATAAAAAACATAATGTTAATAAATATATGAGTTAAAACAGTAAAACAGAAAGTTAAAGCAGTAAACAGAAGTTAAGAAGCAGTAAAACAAAAAGTTAAAGCAGTAAAGCAGAAAGTTAAAGCAGTAAAGCAGAAAGTTAAAGCAGTAAAGCAGAAAGTTAAAGCAGTAAAGCAGTAAAACAAAAGCATACTAATCCCTTAGGTGTTAGGTAAAACCTCTATTGATTTACTGATTTTACTGCTTTAGGGTATAATAAATTTGTGAGTTAAAGCAGTAAAAGCAGAAAGTTAAAGCAGTTAAAGCAGTAAAACAAAAGCATACTAATCCCTTAGGTGTTAGTATGCTTTTGTTTTACTGATTTACTGCTTTAAGGTATGTAATGTTAATAAATATATGAGTTAAAGCGTAGTAAAGCAGAAAGTTAAAGCAGTAAAGCAGAAAGTTAAATCAGTAAAGCAGTAAAACAAAAGCATACTAATCCCTTAGGTGTTAGGTAACACCTCTATTGATTTACTGATTTACTGCTTTAACTCATGTAAAAGTATATGTTTTTAATAAAAGTTCGTACAATTGTAGTAAAATAAAATGATTATATATCAGGCACTTTGGCTTTTTCTCTTACATACAATTTTTAAAATTTATAAATTAAAAAGTTTTAAGTAAAACTTCGAGGTTGTGAGTGTAAGTGTAAGTGTTATCTGTCTGATAGTGTGGTGTGCCGTGAAGTGTATATGGGTTTAGTGTAAGTGGTCTATGGAGAGTGTAAAGTGGCTTATAAGTGTCATAGTGTGTATAAGTGTTCATAGGTGAATGTGTGTATAAGTTTTAAGAAAAATACTAACTCATAGTAGGAAGTATCCTAGCAGCTTGTAATATACACCAATTCGAATCCATTTACCTTATAACATAGGGGTAGACACCCACATTAGGGCTATTCTAGGCTCAGGGGAGGTTAGAAAAGGCTTGAAAAAGTGGCACTCAGTTGACACTATGTGGCACTCACTTGGGCACTTATTGGCACTCACTTGGCACTCACTTGGCACTTATTGGCACTCATTGGCACTCACTTGGAACTTCACCTGGCACTCATCTAATACTCATAGAATAATCATAGAAACACTAATAGAACATCACTAAATACTTCTTACGGTGATTAGGAACCATCAAAGCCATCAAAAACTACAAAGGTCAAAAAAGTTACATGCCAAAATGTACCGTTGAATACAAAAAGGGTGACCGAAAAATTTGGGTATCTCAAAGTAGTCCTATGAAGACCAAAGGGTGGTTCGAAAATTAGGGCTGTCCTAAAAATTAAGGGATGGCCCAAAAATCATGGTGGCCAAATTGACCCATGGAAACCAAAGTTCGTAGTGTGTTTGTACGTGTGTATAAGTGTAAATGTAAGTGTCTATGGGTTAATGTAAGTGTCTTAGTGAATGTGTGTATAAGTGTATAGTGTAAGTGTGTATAAGTGTCATAGTGAATGGTGTATAAGTGCCAATGTATTGTGTGTGTATAATGACTAGTGTGTATAAAGTGTCATAGTGTAAGTGTCTATGGTTAAATGTAAGTGTCATGTTTCCATGTAAGTGTGGAAGTAAATCTGTGTGTGAGTGGGTGAGTGATGTGTGTATAAGTGACATAGTGAATGGTGTATAAGTAAATCTGTGTGTGAGTGTAAGTAAATCTATGTGTGAGTGTAAGTAAATCTGTGTGTGTAAGTAAATCTGTGTGTGAGTGTAAGTAAATCTCT
>JABUQX010098048.1:30000-36665 GCA_015478945.1 Trachelipus rathkii | reverse complement strand
GTGTTAATAATGAAGGATGTCATGCTCATCTACTTAACTACTATTTCCAAATCATGATTGTGCATCCCACCTTCAGTCTGTTGGGTTCACTGAAGAGGATGAAGAACATAAAAATATTTATATTAACGAAATATTACCGGAATGGTTATGCTTAGAGAAGAGGAAATTAATTTCTTCCCATACTTTTTTTTTTTTTAAATATATCGCGTTTTCGGCAGCCTCTCCCAAACTAAGAGCTTCAGCTTCTGTTGTTGATTTTGCAATTCTTTATGCGACCTTCGATTTCAATAGCAATGAACACTTCTTGTTCATAGTATCTTGTACTACCTTTTTTTAATTTTTTTGCTAAAATATATATAAATTTAATATATAAAAGCTACAGTAACTTCCACTGATAGTTCAGGTCTTCTGTGTTGTGCTAACAAATTTAATCTGCCCACCAAGCTCTGTATTCTGTCATTTCTTCTGAATTCATTTCCCTTTCTTTAAATCTTTTTATTTCAGAGCATTCAATTTGTTTCACATATTGTATTTGATGAAAAAATATTTTGTCGTACTTGATTTACGTTTATCCCAACGTATTTAAATCTCTTTGTTCTTTCGAACCTATCTTTATTCTCATATAATTTCCTTATTACTGCATCAAATTCTTTATCACTATTATAACAAAAATCATCCACGTGGAAACGCATTATTCCTAATCAATTTTCCCGTCTTTTCTTCAGTAGAAGATAATAGTAGGTTCCAGCAAGCATTTTTTTCCACCTAATTTTTTTAATATTTCTGCTATACTGTCATGCCATGCCCTAGCAGCATCCTTTAATCCATGGTCTTTTTTTTTTTCAAACTCTTTTACATTTTGCTTGTCTTGGAGGCTTTAAATACAATTTCCTTTTTGTTTGTTTTCCTTGAAAGTTTGCCGTTTTTAGATCAAGTCTTACATTCCTATTGTTTGTAGTTAGTTATTTTTAACACTTCTGCTGTTCAAGTAGGTCCTTCATTCATGTTTTCTCCCTTATGTTCTTCGGAACCTCTAGCTTACTAAAAGTGCTTTATCTATACTCTTGCCCTCTCATTTTTTATGTTACTATCCATCTAGTAGATATCAACTTCTGTTTCCTTTTTTACTTCTTCATATGCGACTATCTAGTTCTCTTATTTTACCCTGAAATACTTCATCTTCATAATTATTTAAAAGTTATTAATATTATAACTATCTCTTAGCTTTACCAGCTCTACTCGTTTGTTTTACCTGAAATTTTTCATCATTTTCCTATTTGAACATTTGGTATCTTCTCTAGTCTTTCTATCTTTCATCAGCTGCCTCACCTCTTCTAGATGCATCATCATCTTTTTCCTGATCTTCTTGTACTTCTGCGAATTTCTTAATAATGTTCTCTTCATAATAATCTTCTTCCTCCTCATCTGTGTCCTCTAGTCCAGAATTTTCTTCTTCATTTTCCCTTTTTGCAACTCTTGTTAAATGAACTCCTGCTAATTCTCTTGAATTACCCCCATGTTTGAGGATAACTTTTTCCATCAATTCCTATTATTTTTGCAGGTCCTCTCTATCTTTTCTCATTTATAGTAAACTTTATCGCTTCTTCTGTTTTGTGTTCCCTAACATTTCTCATCAATGCTCTTTTTTATCCTAATCTCACTCTTGTGTTGCATGTATTTCTCTAGTTTTCTCATAGCTGCTAGATCGCTTTCTAAATCCATTGTATATAACTCTGTTATACTACATTCATCTATTAGATTCGTAAACTTAGTTTTTTTCCCGAAAACAAGTTGATTAGGTGAGCATCCGCCTTTCATCATTAGGCCGTTTTTATTTTTTTTTTTATTATTTTTTTTTTTTTTGCTGAAATCGTCCAATACATCGCTAACTTACAATCGTTTGTATCTTCCATAAGGTTCCTAATTTCGTTCTTTATTAATCCTACTTTTTTCACATTGCTCATTACTCAATGGACTCTCTGCAGCAGTGCTTTTAATTTCTATCCCGAAGTATTCCATTAAAATTTTCATTTCTCATTTCTAACCCATTGTCTGATAGAAAATTTTCAGGTGCTCCAAAAATGCTAATCCATTTCATCATAATTTTTTGAACAATTTCTTTAGGTTGTTGGTTTCTTATCCTGGTTGCTTGCACCAAATTTTTGGTCATGTCTACCATTAGAAGTCCTTGCCATAGGAAAACCTACCACAGGTTTAGCTGGATTCTTCATATACCTCTTCAACATTTTAGAATTCTCACAAATCTTTTACAAGTTCAATTTTAATGTCAGCTAGTCCTTCACAATCCAAATTGTGGATACTCTTGGTTTTAATAGTCTTATTCGTAGGTGATTTTATGCCTGGTTTACACTTCATTTTTATATTATCTAAATTCCTTATACGAACTACTCTCCTTTCAGTATCCATCATTAAACCTATTTTATCATTGCTTCTCTACCTATCAGCGAAGGAATATCACTATGATTTCCGTTCTAATTTTTACCTTATTCCAAATTATACAAGGTATTTTAAATACTTTTTTCTATAGGAATTCACCGTCTCAAAATTTAAATCTTCTCTCGGATATTTCTTGTTCTCTTTTGATTGTACTAATTTCTTCTGGGGATAAGTTGGCAAGTATCTTTGCTAGCCGGAATTCACCACAGACGGTCTTATTACAGTCTGTGTCTAGAATTCCATCTATTATTTCAAAGTCAAATTCTTGATACTCCCTTTCATTCTTAGTCAGTAAAATTCTCTGGGTTCTTTTTCCTCGTTTTAATTTCCCCAATTATCAGGACACGCTAGCCCAGTGCCCTTTTTTCACAATTTTTTTTTTGCAATGTGGCCTCATATTTATAACATAATTAATTTTTTGTGGTATCATTTTGCTAACTAAAGACCCATTTTTTACACCACCCATTGTTCTCGTTTCTCCTTTCTATCTGTCTCTTGAAACATATTGCATTCTAACTTTTTAATACTTTATAACCGTATTCTTTCGGGGCACATACTCCTAAAATTATGTGCAAGTCGTTTTGATTTAATTTAGCACTATATAACATATAACTAACCTTTCATTTCTTCACTCATACAATTACCACCTACCTAAAGCCAAACATTCGGTTGCAGATCTCGCATACCCACATACTCTTTTTTTCTAGCTTAAAAAGTCCATCTTACTCTCCCTTTTGTATGCACTATCTGATATTTCTAATAAACCTTCAACTCCTCCTTTCCAATCTAATTTTTCTCTTTTTATTCCTTTTACTGCTTCAAATGCACTGCCTTTATATGCCATTCTTATTTCTATCGCCGGATACTTTCCTTCTTTATTTATCATCAACCAGTCATTCAGTCTCTCCAATTCTCACATTCTTCTGCCATTTCCGAAAAAAAAGGATAACCAATCCCTCTACTCCTACTTCTATAGAACCTTAATGCTGATTTCCCAACCCCCCCCCCCCCATTTCGGGAACTACGCTTCTGCTACCACCGAAATTATTAACTAAATATCCATGATGATAGTTTAACCTAATTACCCTAAATGTGAGAAATAGAATATGATGGTCGAGAATTACCTTTTTGGTAAAGAAATTCGTCGAAAAGGAAATGGTTTATTTTGCTAAACAAAACCTTAAATATGGCCATAACTACATTATAGGTTCTAATAGACTAGTATCCACACAGACACTTTTGGGCATTTGTTGTTCGCACACAATATAAAGATATTGATTCTCTTAGATAACCTTTCACGATATTAGAGTTTATTATCTACTTAGTTTACTTAAATGAAATGACGATAAACAATTTATGGCCATATGTTCTTATAAAATTATATAAAAGTCCCTAATGAAAAAAATAAATCCACTAGTTTATTTAATACATACACAGATACCTAATAACTGCTCTACTGCAAGAACCCTTTTACTTATCTTTAATATTTCAACACCTGAAGATTTAATCAAAGGGAAGAACACATTCACATGAAAATTGAAAACGATCAATTTAATAAAAAAATATATACACAAAAGCACTCCCTCTCTCTCCATTTCACTAGATGTTTTGATGTACTTACATTTTTTATCAATCTCAACAAAGTATTGCAAGTTAATGAAATTCATAAACATCTTCAATGCTAATAAAATAGTTAAAAGTTCGTATTTAAAATTCGATTTTCCAGGCCTTGTTCAACGCGGAAGGAAAAATTTGATACTGGTTCCCATTGCTTTTGTAAATGAGCATATAGAAACTCTTCACGAGTTGGACATTGAATACATAAAAGAATTTGGAGAAAAGGTTTGTAAGACGAGACACTTATAATGATAAGTATTAACTTCCTTATTACATAAGTTTTTACTAAACCGTTCATTAAATATTTTTTATAGGTGGGAGCTGAGCGTATCGGACGATGCCCAACTCCAAACGATCATCCCTTGTTCATAGATGCCCTTGTTGATGAAGTCAAACGGCATATAACATCGGGGCATACATGTTCAGAGCAATTTCTGAATAATTGCCCATTGTGTGTCAATCCAGCTTGTTTCGCTTCTAAAAAGTGGTTTAGGAAAACTACCAAAACTTTTTAAAAATTAAAAAAAAAAAATATATTTAATTTATGCATTCCAGGGATGCTCTCTTTTTTTATATATTTATAGATTGATTTGTTTTTTTGTTTGTTTGTGTTTGTTGCGAGTTTTTATTGATTTCACAAGGGTTTTAAAAAAGGCTTTAAATAATAAAATTCTATTTCTGTACTTACAGTATATACATTAAAAAATAATAATTTGGCAAGTTAAAATTTTGTGAAAAAAATTTAAGATATTATTAAAATCTTATTGTTATACAATTATAAAAATATATTTTAAAGATAAAAACATTCACCTTATTTACTTTCATGAGTGCGTCAAGCAATTAAATAAAACCTTTCATCATTCATGCCATCCAATAGTTAAAGAAAAAGGAATGTCATGTTAAAAATTTAATTTATTCTTTCGAGGTAGAAAATTGAAACGGAAAATGCATCTATCTCTCGTCGCGGTCTCTCTCTCAACTATACATCTCTCATACATGTTCTCTACTCTCTCTCTCTTTCTTCCATGCTTTCATCTTCGGAAGAGTGCACAGCAGAGAGCTGCCTCCCTCTCTCTATTTTCAGAGTATTTACAGATATGATGGTATATATAATAAGTAATAAAAGAGAACCCAGTCTTCATTAACAGATCAACAAGCAGTTAATAAGACAATATCATATCCACTATATTAAAGATTAGTGTAGCCTCGTCGCATTGGGGGAGACCTAGGAACAATAGAGTAATAATAATAATAATAATATAATAAAATAATAATAAAGAATAATATAATTAATAATATAAATAGATGAATAATAATAATAAATAATAATAATAGATAATATATAATAATAATATAAATATAATAGAATAAATAATAATTAATAATAATGGAAATGATATAGTTAAATATAATAATAATAGAATGAATAATAAATAATATGATGAAATAATAATAAATAATTAAATAAATAATAATAATAATAGAAATAAATAATAATAGAAATAATATAATAATAATATTAATAAAAACACTTAAAGCATTTTATTAGTGTGTTCTGTGCGCTGTTTTTATTATATTTTGTTTTTACCCTTAGTTAGAGACTTGTTTATACACTTGCTTAGGAACTCAACGACAGGTTATGTTAGCGTTTTCTTTGAATAATTCATACCCTAAATTAGGCTTAGGAGCTGATGTTAAGGATAGATATTTTTTTAAATTTCCATTGTTGTAGCAATTTATCAGGCATTTAACATTGATTTGTAGCTTTCTCTTTATATTCATAAGCTCATCTATAATAAAAGGCATACTTTTTTAAAACGTATTATTTATTATATTTTCAGTGGTTTTATCTTATATATATAGGAAGTGAGAGCATATATTGGTAGTTATATATCTAGTACCTACCTTCAATGTTTCTACATCCATATCCAAAATATATTTATTATATAATTTGCACAACATAAATATCTGTAAATTATATTTGTTATGTGTTATATTTTTCTAAGACCTTATAATAAAATTACTCTCATTTTCTATACTATTATATACAGAATTAAGGTTAATATGAACACTATTCTAGACTTATTTTTACCTGTTAATATATTATATTGCCGCAAGTAATAAGTGAGTATTATTTTTAAGGTATATACTGGGTGGAATTTCTAATATCCCATTTATTACTTGTATGACCAAGACCAAGATATACTTAAATATTAGTGTATTATGTTGGAACATAACATAAATAATAACTGAATATATAGTTGATATATATATATATAAAGTTGAGGTAAGTATGATTGTTAGGATTTCACTCTAATATTTTTCTTTGCCACTGATGTGATATATATATAGTATAACAATGATAACTTTAAATATAAATTAAAATATTAAAGATGACGTATAGTAATAGTGGGCAAGTAATAGAATATATTATTTAATTAATTTGCTAATAGTTTTATATAATAATAATAAAATATATCCTTAATTCTATTTAAAATAATGTATAAAATGCATATAGATAATAGTGTGGAGAGTGAGTAGTATATATAGTGAGGTGAGATTTTTGTTGCTAACGGTTAAAATCAATTATA
>JABUQX010098048.1:17500-25000 GCA_015478945.1 Trachelipus rathkii | reverse complement strand
TATTATTATTATCATATATAATATTTCGTTATTATTACGAGTATATGATTAGGCAGAATATTGTTGAGAATAGTTATGTATACTGATTATACTATTGTTCCAAATATTCATTTTATCGCGACTACAGCCTACTATATTATTTAAAAGATAATTAGTAGTCCATATATCATAACTACTCATAAATACTATCTACCATCAGCTTATATAATATATTTCTTACTATAAATTAATATAGGCTATATCAAAATATTGATACTATACGTCATTATTAATATATATTTAACTAATATAAATGTAAATATGCTAATATATAGTGATTATATATAGTGATTTGTAGTAGTTCTCTTTCTCAAATATAATGTTTAAGTACTATACTTTATAAATATAATATAACTAGAAAAGATATAAATAAAATAAAATATATATATTAATTATATAATCAATGTATAAACTCATTATATAGTGCGCTAGCTATATTATGTATATTTCTCATATATAGTTGTAGATATTAGTCGAAACGCAACAGTACTGTAAAAGACCCACTAATCAACTAACACCCAAATACTCTCACCCACTCCGGCAGTCTAAGATAGCATAATATTTTGTAGACGGGATACTATATAGACATTTCCAAATACGTATCCAGGTAGTAAAGCTACTAGGTAGGTGTTCTCCTACTATGGGAAAGATATAATATTAATTATACAAACGTAAGTATCCTTAAGGCCAGACGGTCGGTATATATTAATACTGCAGTCGGGGAATACTAATGCCAGAAATAACTATTATGTATACGAGAATACACCTATATATATCTATATATATTATAGTATATATATAGATATTATAATTATTAATTATAAGATATATATATCATATAAAGATATATATATAAATAAGATAGATAGAATTATATATAAGGCTTGTAATATAATGAAGATATAAATATATATAAGATATAGATAGATAATATATAGATATATAGATTAATATATATACAGAGTGTAATAGTTAAATATTGCATATCGCAATTTATTATTTAGATCTTAAAAAATATATCGTTGACTACCGAGACAAAATCTTACCTTATATTATACTTCATATTTAAGTATCAGATATTATATAATATAATATAGAGATAGAGATAATATTAATATATAATATATATTAATATATATATATAAGATAATAGAGATATATAAAATAGTTAAGTACATTACAAGTTGTTTTTAATAATCTGATCAAAAAAAGTAGCCGTACTTTTGATTGTATAGGGTGATAGATATAGAATTTGAAGTTTCCGTTTGTGGTTGTTGCATTCATTGAAAGAAGTTTCTAATCTAGAGGAAAATAAGGAATACAGAAACATTAAGTATCGGAAATATTATCGTGAGGTAGGTATGAGTAAAATCTGGGTGGCTGATATTTAATATACGGTAGCCCTAACCCCTATATAATAAATAGTGAGATATTATACGTAAATGTATATATATATGATTATGCTTAATACTAATATAGATATATATATAATTATATAGGTCAGCAGTGTAAATATAACATAATATAAATAGAAAAAGTAATAGTATTACCCACTATACCTAGTAAGGAGGTACTAGCTAAAACATAATTGTGGAACAGGTGAACCCTCCTGTACACCTCTCAACAGCTAATGAACTTTTCGCTTCAAGCAAATATAAGAGAGAAAAAAAAAAGCGACAACAAGACGCATTAAAGATGAAGTTTAAGCGTCAGATAGAGAATTGTGAGGGAAAACACTGTTCTATTGCTTGCAAACTCTTTGATGTTTTTTGTTTCAAAATATTCATTTATACCTTGTTTCCTCTCCATGTCTGTCTAAGCATCTCATTTTCTATTCTACCCCCCCTTAACTTAGTTAGCATGCCATAAGCCGGACACTACACCCCCTGGCCAAGCCCACCGCCTCCCCCTTGGTCCTCACTCACGTGGCTCATTTCGACCATAGTAGGATTGGCCAGTTCTCTTGTGCCATTATTCATGATTTGTCCAATATATTGCTTTTGCAATGCAAATTGAATCATTTCTGCAATAGATTACGGTTGGAGGAAGATCTACAGAAGGGCGATTGTGCCAAAATTATTTCCCACTGATCATTTTATCAATAACGAGATGAGAGTGAGATGAGAAATAATAATAATAATAATAATAGTAATAACAACCGGAACCACATTATTACGGAACTCAAGAAATATTCAATAATAACTGTAGAGTTATCAATAATATATAAATTTAATAATAGAAATGAAACTAATATATACACAAATAAAATTAATAATTAGCATAAATAATAATTTAATTGATGCCTGAACATATACAAATCACGTAATAATAATAATCATAATAATACACTTCTCAATTAATATATATAAAATATTCTATATATATACTTAATTTATAAAATACTTATATAAATACATTAACACTCATCTACCACTCATGTAGTATTATTTATATATCTATCATTAGAGCAATATACTGAGATAGCCTAACAGTTTTATATCTAATTATTCTCTCACATTCTAATACATATACTATAGCCCCAAGATATGTTCAGTCGAAATTAAGTAATTATATGTACCTTAGATTTCCAGTTACTTACCGCTTATATTATTTCCACCAGCACGCCTATAGTTTTCTATAAACTATTAACTAATGAACAATGTATAGGTATGTGATAAACATAAATAGATATTAATATGAGATAATATATATTAATATATTAAAATATATAATATATATATATATATTATTATATAAATATTAATAAGAGTATATATTATTATATATATATAGATTAATAGAGAATATATATATATATAAATATATATATATATTTAATTATAGTAATTTATAAGATATAGATTACATATATTATATATTATATTATATAATTATATATTAATATAATATATAGATAAATACCGCCCGGTAGGTATATAGGATTTGATTGATTGGATTTGGAAAGTTGTGTTTAACAAAACGTATTTATAATTGCTAGATATGGGAATAGTTTCCGAGGATTGGTGGAGCATAGTATACTATGATGCTAATATAGTTAATCACGTACAACTCATGAGTTTATGAACTGTTAAGGAATATCAAACGGAATTTATAATTATTATATATCGTATAAGTTGTTATGTATAGGGAATATATTATGCTGGTATGTTATTGTTGGTTATTATTACTCGATAAATAATAGATAGTAGGCGTATTTACGGTTGATATCATGTAAAAGTAGTAGTATATATATATATACTATAGATTTATTGTGTAGTATATAATAAGTAAACAATATGCTACATTAGGGTTTATAGGTATAAGTAGGTTAATATTATAGTGCAGGTAGTGTATAATTAGCAAAATATCTATTAAACATAAAGCAAAACAAATATATAATTAGATTATTTAGAAGAAATAAGTGATATGGTTTATATAGAAAGAATAAATTATGCTATATATATAAGTAAGTATTTTAATATGAATTTTTGACAAACTAGTGAATTATGTGCCAACAGGCACGTATATATTAGATGAGTAATATTATGGTTAGATATAATGATTAAGACATCTTAATATTGGCAGGTTAGTAGTTATTTGAGTAGAGGCTCTGTATATGTATTAGTATGTAGTAGTTATATGTATGTGTATATGTGAGTGAAGGGAATAATGTACAAAATTATTAGTATATTAAGGACGATATGTGTGATGTGAGCTATGTGAGTTATCAACGTTTTAATTTATTAATTATTTTCATTTAAATATAATATTATATATAATATATATATTAAATTATATATATATATATATACGTGATGTCTTATGATAGAATAAAGTTAGTATATATTATGTATATTTATATATATAGTGTGGGTATATTTTAATAATAAATAATAGTATATTTATCATAGTATTAAGTGAGCAGGGATGTTGATGTCCCTTAAAGTTTATTCAATTATTTGCAAATGGATGGGGTATGAAAGAACTAGAGGTGGTGGGCGTGACAGGAAATGGTTGTTAGAATGATGGAAATGAGTCAGGTAAAGGAATGCCTGGGAAGAGAGAAATGTGACCCTTGGGCAGGTTTGGCAGGGGAGAGAAAAAGTGCATAATAGGATGAATTGGCGGGGTTTTGTAAGCGGGTATGGTTGTGGCCCACCTGCCGAGGGATGTTGTGGCCCACCTGACGAGATGCCATAGTGAGGGTCCGTCGCGGGTCCCGTAAGCTCTACGCGTGGCATTTTTTGCATTGCGACGAAGTTTCTTCTCACTAAAAGGTATAAGGGGCGGGGTAAGGCCTGATGGGCTCCTTTGACTTGCTCATCATTTCTTCTACTATGACTTTTCTGTTTTTTGCTGCAGGTTACGCACCTTACCCCAAGTTTTGGGGTAAGAAGGTGGGTGTGGATGATGAAATGATTGTATATATATAATATATAGTATATTATAGTAGTATGATATATATATATAACTATATAAGTATATAGATTGTAATGATATATATATATATATATATATATATATTATATATATATATATTATATATATTATATAATATATATAGGGTAAGGTATATGTATGAAGCAGGCCAATAGCATATATGAATACAAAGATCTCGAGCGTGGTAATTTGAAGCAAGATATCGAACATATTAATATATGAAATTTAAAATATTTTTATGCTTAAAACATAATAAAAAGTAATCATCAATAAGAAAGCTGATCTGCGCTTTCAACCATTACCTATACAAGCAGCGCCCAGAACACTGTGTGCGGCTTATAAGACAGACGTCACAAAGCCAAACGGAACAAGTTTCTTTGCATTCTCAGACATTTGGAAATCAATTCAAGCATCAAATTTTATTTTATATATTTATTTTTTTATTAATTCTAGACATGAGACTAGGCACAGATGTAGTAGAGAAAAACCTATAAAAGTTTAGAAATAACTACGAGGGCAGTTATATGATGGAGAGCAACAGATGATTACATATAGAGTATATGAGTAGATATAGTATATATCATATTTATATATATATAAAATATATATATATAATAATATAATATATATATAATAATTAATATAATAATATATATATATATATCGTACTCTGCGTGTCGTAAGAGGGCCGACTAACCAGGGACAATGGGATGGGTTTGGGGTTTCCGCACCAGTTATTATGCCCTAGAAATGCTATGCATGCCTCGGAATGGAAACAGGTTTGTTATGGTGATAATACTATAATATATATATAAGGAAATAAATATAGATAATAAATAAATAATAGCAATAATTTAAAAATTATAAAATGTTTAAAATAGATATAACAATAAATATATACATTTTATATATATATAATATATATATATATATATTAATGAATTTAAATTTTAAGGCGTTCATGAAAATCTGGAATTCGGAAATTAACGAGATCAATGAAAAAAAATGGCTGATGTTATTTTGAAACCGTTGAAAATTACACCTGGAAAACCTAATTTAATATAAAAAAAAAAATTTTTTTGCATCGTAATATTCGAACATTTGGTGTGTCTCCACTGAAGGAGAAGAAAAGGTAAACACGAAGTAATGGGGCATTGTCGACGCAGAAAAAAAAAATGGTGGTGTTGTGTTCTTAAAACCGTGAGACTACGAACCCCGACCAGTTACATATGTGAATTAAAGTGAGCTATAGTTGTGATCGAATTCATACAAAAGCACGCCGCTAACCAACTCTCAAGGCTATCCATATTATATATATATTTAAAGTTAATATGAAATTAAATAGGCTCCAATCAATTAAGTTTAAACAGCAAGGCATTATTAAAGGACATTCTATATTTGAGCTATACTAATATAATATATAGTAAGTAGCCATATATAGATATACTATATGTGCTACCTGTCATTGATCACTTATACTATATGCAGATATAGTACTATATATTATGTATATAATAGATTAATATATAGTATATATATATATATAGTTAGCAGTCACATGTAAGTATATATAGGTATATATACCTATATAGATATATATATATTATAAGTATAATATATTTATAATATATGGGTAGAAATTTGAAAAAAGAACAGTATAAGTATATAGGTAGCACCTATAATAGAAGACTACAGCGTCTCAAAAACGGAAGAGTTATAGCGTAATGTAAACTTATCAGTTGTAGTTATAAGAACTAGATCCATACTGGCGTATATAATACTTAAAGGAACGATAAAAATATATTATAGGAATCTAAGGGGCTAGGTATAGGCGTATTTATAGTAGTGTGCACCACTATGAGGAGTAGTATATACTGAGCGAGATTTTCATAGAGAGTAGACACTGTGAGGTATGTTATTTTCAATTACTATGAAGAATAAGCTATTTAGGAGAACGAAAGTTTCATTAGTGGTGTTGTAGAAAGTAATATTGTGTCCAATCAAGGTGAGTGGATATGGTTGTATGATGGTAGTGGTAATAGTTAGTGTCGAATCAGTAAAATGTTGTATTGTGAGTATTTGAGGAGGAAGACGTTTCCCATATTTTGGCAAAATGGGCGGTATGTTTCTTTGGATAAAGCATATTATAATTTAATGGCTTATTTTTAGTTGCTGATAATGTCTTTCAATTTTGGGAGTTGGTCTGGCAACATTTTGCAGGGGAAATTTGTGATAAGCAATTTTGTTAGGAGCAATAGGCAATGAAAATGGAATCATTGAAATTTGGGTTAAACTTTCCGTAATATTTTTTTCAAAAACGTATAAATATAAATTTGAGATGTATGTGACTTCACCTCCCACACTAACTCATAAGAAAACTCCAAAAACTTTAATTTAAAGCTCCACTCCATCATTCTGAACCACTCTCCCTTCCTCAAGAACCAAAGTCCCACAGAAGTCAGGTCTGCCGAAATTTCATTTAAGTAATCTCATTAAGACGACTTATATGAGAAGAAAGAGCGTTCACTGCTATTTTTGATCTTCACAAAAGTATTTTAAAATATAATAAAGTAATTGTCAAATCAAATGATTTTTAACTTTCTGAATTTAAACCGTTCTTCTAAAATTCATATACTAAACACATAATTTGTTTGATATACACTGAACACACTAAACAATCACACACAAACCCACATCTTCCACACACACACACACACACACACACACACACACACACACACACATATATATATATATATATATATATATATATATATATATATATATATATATATATATATATATATATATATGTTTGTGCGTGTGTGTGTGTTTGATAATATATATACATATATATGTCCATATAAATATATATATATATATTTATTTATATATATATACTCTCTCTCTTCTAATATATACTATATAAAGAGGTGTAGCGGATATTCCTACATCGCATTCGCATCACATCCATGATTTTTAAAGATGGCAAGATGAAGTATTCATTATGAATTATGAAAG
>JABUQX010098048.1:7500-12500 GCA_015478945.1 Trachelipus rathkii | reverse complement strand
ATAATAATAATAATAATAATAATAATAATAATAATAATAATAATAATAATAATAATAATAATAATAATAAATGTTGAGAGAAAGCTGTGAAAGTTGCAGAGTTCTTCTTACCTTCGCCGTTAAGGAAAAGTTCAAAAAACTTATTAAAGTCCCCAGTGTAACCATGAGTTTTAACAATATTACTGTGATGATAAAATGATACACAGACGTCCTTCGGATTTCGGGCCACAAAAACAACCTTTGAAATAGAGGAAATAATAATTTATTTTGATCTATAAAATGCAGTTAAATTTTCACCTTAGAATGAAAAGTTTTTTTTTTTTTTGTTTTTTTTTTTTTTTTTAAATTCACAAATTATTAGAAATACAGTAATTGATTAATATGAAGAAATCGTATCATCAAGGGGACTACCACATAACATATGAGCAGCAACAACAATGCAAACTATAATAATAATAATAATAATAATAATAATAATAATAATAATAATAATAATAATAATAATAATAATAATAATAATAATAATAATAATAATAATAATAATAATAATAATAATAATAATAATAATAATAATAATAATAATAATAATAATAATAATAATAATAATAATAATTTTGATGTTGAGTTATCTTACTTTGCATGTATTGAGAAGATTTGGAGCCAAGAGTGAAAATGGCAAATGTGTTTTGATTATCCTGGGGTCGGCGATCTTTTCTGCAATTTGGAGGAATACGCCATTCTTGGGATCCTTTCCAGGGCAATGTTTCTGCAGCAACTGATAACCATCGTCGACCTGATTTGCCGATAGTCCGCTTCCGGTACTTTTAACGAAGTCTCCCCTTAAATTTTAAAGGGATTTTTAGAAATATTGAAACTATCTTTTTGTTGATATTTACAATAAAAAATTAAGATATCAATTTGCACCAACAAGTATTAAATCAAAAAAGTACTAGCAAACAAATTAGCTATTGAGCACACACACACACACACACACATATATATATATATATATATATATATATATATATATATATATATATATATATATATATATATATATATATATATATATATATATATATATATATATATATCTTCTATATAAAGGGACGCAAAGGCATCGGAAACTAAAAACATGAGAATATTTACTTACTCTAACAAATTGTATTTTGAGCTGAGAGCAACACAAGGGAAACCATCAAGTTGATTGTCAGACTCAAAAGGATGTTTCATATTCCAAATGATTTCTTGCATCCAAGTTGTTCCAGATTTTGGGAAAGTCATTATTACTATATCGCTCGGTCTGAACTGGAATTTAAATTGATTAAAATTATTTAAAGAAAATAATTTGATTAAGTGACTTTATTTTGCAGACTCTAGAAGGAAAAAGTAGTTTTTTGAAACAACGAAAAGATTAGTATAATATGAACAAAAGTTCATAAGCTCAAATATAATACTTAGCTTTGGTAAAAAAAAAAAAAAAAAAAAATTTCCTAAAATATAAGTTTTTGTCCAGTCAAAGAATTTTATTTTTATTTTATTCTAGTTTGATAAGTAGAAATTTTGTTTGAAGAAATTTAGCTCGAAGATACCTTAAAATCGTAAATCTTGTCTGCAAAATCTAAAAATGGTTTTGTGTAAAACCAATTTCCAGGTTCAAGTTTGATGACCCCTTTCGTGTAAGCCTTGAAGAGACGCTTTTGCTCCTCATTCTTCTCCTCTTGAAGTTCAACAACTTTGTGACCAGATTTCAGCTCCATCTTGATATTTAGGAAGGAATTTGATTTACAAATTTAGAATTGATTTATATACTTTATTAATTTATCCTCAGATCTCTAAGACTGAAATGAAAACGAATATAAATTTAAAATATTAAGTCTTTATCTAATGGCAAGTATTTAGTTAAAAATACAAATAAAAAATAAATAAAGGTCAAACAGATTAAGTATTGATTCGTTAGTTTGTTCTTTTTTTTTTTTGAGAATTAAAAGAGAGGAACTGAAAGTTAATAAATAAGGGATATAAGCTTGTTTCTATTTGAATTTTCAACTACTAATACTATTAAAGTATGAAACTAGAGCAAGATTTCTGATTAAAATTTATTCATAAATTATAAATTTGCAGAGCATGAAATCTACTTTAGCTCGTGCCAGGATAATTCATCTTAAAGATATTAGTGTAAGATTTTGTTTTTTATCAGTGGCTTCACTTGCTCTCCTCTAAAAACCTCTCATCTCCTTAACACTTTCATCGCTCTCACAACCTCCTTACCTCTTATCTTTTATCAACACTAATGACAGACTTAAAATATTCTCTATACGCTCATATTATATATATATATATATATATATATATATATATATATATATATATATATATATATATATATATATATATGATATTTATATAATATATATATATATATATATATATATATATATATATATATATATATATATATATATATATATATATATATATATATATATATATATATATAGTATAATTTATATATATATATATATATATATATATATAACATATATATATATGTAACTATGCTGCTATATATATATATATATATATATATATATATATATATATACTTATATATATATATATATATATATATATTCCGTATATTTAATAATTCGAAAAACATTAATCTGAATAAAGAACTTTTTAATATGGTTAGAAAATCCAATTGCATTCTTAAGAAAAATCCATATTTTTAAAAGAGTAATGTCGGCACTCGGTAGTTTGTGGCAGGGTTAGCACGAAAAAAATCAAATGATTTAAATCAACTGATTTTATACGTGATTGTTTTTATTATGAAAATAAAGTTTTTTTTTCCTTTTTTTTTAGGTACAAATAAATTTTTAGAGCATTCAAAACTAATGAACTTCTTCTATGACTAGTTAAATGTTTACATTAGTCTTCTAAGCTGTCATATTTTAATAATTAACTCATAAACTCAAAGTATATTTTTTATAGAAAAGCAAACAATAAATAACTACACCATTTAGCATTAATTTTAAGTTAACAATAATGCCAAATGATGTAGTAGTTCATTAATTATTTGAATTTCTATAACTTTTAATTCAGTGTAGAGAATGTTGGAATTAATAAATAATATACATTTCGAGTTTATAAACTTTATTAAATATTAAATATCAGAGCTTAGAAGATCAATATAAACATTTCACTAGTTCTGAGTTCTCTAATTTAACTTTAATTTTTTTTTCCTTTATTAAAAGTGATTTAGAACTAAATAGATGAAATATACATATTATAAATTACGTAACAATTAGGATTACTTAGTAATATGAATAAATAATAATTTGTGACCTAATTTTTTTAAAAATCAAGAAAATAAAAAAAAATAAAAAAATTTGATTTATATATACAAAAAAATCAAAAAAATCGCCAACCCTGGTTTAGAGTGATTTTGTTATATATTTCTAGAAGAAACTTTACTTTTCCTTATTCTTTGTGCGAAAAATCTTTTTAATTATTTGGTTACTTAAACAAGATGATCTTGATTAAATTTCGAAAACTTGACAATTTAATAATTTTAATTGTTATTTTCTTACATTTACAGTTTTGTATGTACGCATATATATATATATATATATATATATATATATATATATATATATATATATATATATATATATATATATATATATATATATATATATATATATATATATACTATATATATACCACTATATATATATATATATAAATATATATATATATATTTATATATATATATATATATATATATATATATATATATATATATATATATATATATAAAAAAAAGAATACATATATATATATATATACACATATATATATTTAGAAACTTAACATTTAATATTTTTATTTTTATATCTATATATATATATTTTTGTATATATACATATATATATATATATATATATATATATATATATATATATATATATATATATATACGGTATATATATTAATAGTTTAATCATTTTATACTGAAATAATACCTATGTATTATTATTTTTCAATGGAGTCAATATTCCTTATATATATATATATATATATATATATATATATATATATATAGATCTTTATATATATATATATATATATATATATATATATATATATATATATATATATATATATATATATATATATATATTTATATATATATGTAATAATTACAATAGTAGCCCTTTTCTCATATATATATATATATATATATATATATATATATATATATATATATATATATATATATATATATACTTTATATATATATATATATATATATATATATATATATATAAATTTATATATATATTAACATATATATATATATATTTATATATATATATATATATATATATATATATATATATATATATATACGCATATATATATATATATATATATATATATATCGACCTCCTTGATTCACCTCCTTGATAGGGCGTATCTTTTATCTCCCGACTGAGAATATTTTGTCGGTTACGAAAAGCCTGTCGATAAACTTCGTGGGAAATTTTTAAGATAAGAACTTGGTACAAAATTTGTTTTTAACTTATGTTGCAAATTACAAAGTTCGATTGGTTAATTAAAATACTTTTAAATATTGGGAGGTGGCTTAAAACTAACAAGGAATGAATTTGCATTAAAAAATATGTAATCTAATAATAATGGAAAATAAAATAGCGAAGAAAAGTTCAAATTACTGGAGCAGTTTTTAAACATCAAATGATTCATACTGAATATCTGAGATTTCATCATAATTTTTAGAAACATTGCGAAATATATATATATATATATATATATATATATATATATATATATATATATATATATATATATATATATATATATATATATATATTCTGCTATATATATATATATATATATATATATATATAACTGCTACTCTATATATATATATATATATATATATATATATATATATATATATATATACATATATA
>JABUQX010098048.1:0-2500 GCA_015478945.1 Trachelipus rathkii | reverse complement strand
GACGAAGAATCGTAAACTTTCCTAGAAAGGGCTTAGACTTTTGTTTTGAACCATAATTTGAAATTATTAATTTCCAAGCATTAATATATAACATTTTCCAAATGGGTGGAAGCTTGGGAAAGAGGTTGTTTGGGGTGCAAAAGAGTTGGGTCCAAACGTCCTGCACTCATTGACTTTGGATATATATATATATATATATATATATATATATATATATATATATATATATATATATATATATATATATATATTTCTTTATCTCTTTCTATATATATATATATATATATATATATATATATATATATAACATTCTGGAACTGAACTCTAAAAAAAACTTAACTATCCGCTATCCGCTATCCGCATCCCGCAATCCGCGGAAAAGTAACTATCCGCTATCCGCATCCGCATCCGCGGGATAATGAAAATCACTATCCGCTGCACCTCAATATATATATATACTTTATATATATATATATACCATATATATACATATATATATATATATATATATATATATATATATATATATATATATATATATATATAAAATTATAAATATAAATATATGTATATAACTATATATATATATACATATATGTATAGATATATAGAAAACTATATATACCATATATATATATATATATATAATATATTTGATCGATTTGTATATATATAATAATAATAATATAATAATATTATTTTTTGTAATATTTATATATGTATATATAAATTATGGGCTAAGGCGGACATTTAAAATATCTGATATTCTAACGAAATTGTGAGCCACGAATTTCAGAATTTAGGAAGAAAAATGTCAAAACTTTTGTGATTATTTCCAAATCTGCGTGGACAAATTGAAACTGGTGAGAAAAAGTTCGACATCAGTTTTAGAAAAATGACGACGATTTTTCTTAACGAGATTTGGGTTTGATACTAAAAATGTCCAAACGAATCGTTAGAACAAGTGACAATAAGAGAGCAAAGTCATTTTGGAACAAAAGAACATCAAAAGATATATATAAGAAATTTTTTATCAAAGTCTCTAAGATGAGTGCGATACATGTTTGTTTGTCCAGAAATTATATATATATATATATATATATATAGATATATATATATATATATATAGATATATATATTTCTAATATGAGTATAATAATATATATATATATATATATATATATATATATATATATATATATATACCACTTATATAAAGTGATGGGACGTTAAACTTCCAGCCGATGCCGATTCGGATTCCGATACCAGTCAAAGTGCCGATTCTGATTCAATTCGATTTAAATTCCAATTCTTTATATATATATATATATATATATATTATATATATATATATATATATATATATATATATATATATATATATATATATATATATATATATATATATATATATATCTATATTTATATATATATGCCAAATTTTGCTAAATCAACTAATTTTAGATATTTAAAACCTTATAAATTAATTTTATAGCAATTCTCTTATATTTTATCTTTGCTAAGAAATGATTAGCAAATTATTTTATTTGTTAACCACAGAAGAAATAATTACGATATTTAAAAATCATTTCCATATAATGGGCCAATTTTCCCTCATTTATTGTTTAAAAAATATTTTAATACTTTACTAAAAGAAAGATCTTGAAGCAAAATTATCATTATTATTTGATCAAAGCATGACTCTTAAATTGTAGTGCAAAACGACTAACATTTCTCCCGTTTCTGAGTGCATCGATATTTTGGAGAATAATATGATCTTATATTACTTTAAATTCAAGTCTTACTTTACGGAAGGGCAGGCCAAATAGCCTCTAGCAAGGACAGCAAATGCTGAAATGTACCTTTATTCGATGACCACCATTGTAAGGGACTTTCTGAATTTTAATAAGTTTCATATTTTTATATTGGCTGATATCTACTTTTATAACATCTTCAATTTTTTCAATATATAACAATATTATAACCCCTTAGGAATGAGTTTCTTTTGCTGTTTTTAAAGTCTTTTTCTCTTTAAATTCAAAAACAGCTTAAACTGATTAAAACTATATTATCTTTATTATCACCTTTTTCGCCCTATTCTGTTGATAAATGGGAAGAATCTGAAGATTGGTTTAAAATAGTGGAAACTGTTTTCCTTTCCTTTGTCTGCAACATATCTTCACGCATCCATTTGCTTAAGAATATCTTCCACTTTTATTGTTATATTCATCCTCAAGAATGTAATTTTAAGCGGGGATCTAGATAGTATGACCCAAGATTCTTATCTTAAATGCTGAATTTATTTTTACTAATTTTTCCATGCTGAAGCACAGACCCAAGTCCCTTAAATATTCCCTTTTCTGAACCTTTTTCAAAATAACTTGAGAATGCTTTCATATTTGGGATTGTGCCGATGCCATTGATTCCTTGTGGCTCAATAAATTTGTACAATCATTCAAAATTTTTAAGTATTTTTGGCAATTTTTCAAGAACTTTCCGT
>JABUQX010098047.1:0-38522 GCA_015478945.1 Trachelipus rathkii | reverse complement strand
AAAACTGGGTAGGGACCTTGTTCCCTTTTAACTCACTGAAAGACTAGTTTATGGGACCTTGTTCCTTCTCTAATCATCTAAATTAAGACGTGGCATGACCTGCTATCACACCATCATCAACTATGAAACAAGGCTTAGGAAAACTCTCCTTTGTCACAATAAAAACAGTCACAAGAAACATCCCTTCCTCTAATAAAAGAATTATAAAAACTTTAATAAAAATGACTAAATAGCTTAAAAAATATATTTTGGTTATTAAGAACAATTACCAACTAATAGTAACACAAGGAAAAAAGTTTATCTTTGTTCTAATATGAATACAACCTAAGAAACATAATAGTTTTAAAAGGAAAACGTCGAAGCTAGACTTCTCTTAAAACATCTACGAAAAATAAATACATATATCATAGGAAAGCAGCCCGCGGACTCTTTCGTGTCACTCTTAACTTATTTGTAACATTGTATATCATAGTCACCGAAAAACTCATTTAATTTACATTAAAAATGTTTAACAAGATTAAAAATTGATAAACCCTAAAAAATTAAAGATCCAATTTGCGTTTACTTCCATCGGTCTCTAAAAATGAGCATAATTAAATTTATTTAAATAAAGTATTATTCCATGTCATTCTATACTATGCGTAAACTAATGTACATCTAGTCAAGAAGGTAGACCACCATATGGTCACACATCTCTTCCAAAACATAAATTGTAAATTCCTTACTTCCAGTGCAACCAACTCAAAAATGAAAATGTTCCCCCAGGATTTAAATGAAAAGTACACCAACTCTAAAAATTAAATTTTCCTGCAAAGTACGGACCGAATGACCTATACCATCACTTCAATGAAAAGAAAATCATTGCCCCTAAGAATGTGCACATGATCATAATACATGATTTACTTTTGAAATAATTTATACTATTTAATAAATCTCTCATTTTAACTATTTATCTTACCCTCTCAATCATCTAAATTAAATAACCTTTACAAAACTTGCATTCCCTTTAAATCGTAAAATTATCACCAAATTAAAGTAATTATTAAATTTGCTATGCCTATGTTTCATTGTTATGTTATACTGTCATCCTGCATTCCTCCTACATCTTCCTTTTCATCTTTATTCCATACGCCAACGCTAATTTGTCCATGATTCATCACCTGTGTTACGCACAGCTATCAACCTCTCCATTTCCATCAAATTTCTAAATCAAAATTCTCAACAGAACAGAAAAGAGAAGCATTCATAGTCCGTAAATAAGGGTTGGCACTTTATTCCCAAGACACGCATAGTGTCTCTACGACCTAACTTAAACATATAGGTTTTTACCATACTCTATTTCATTCCAACTCTCAGACCTTTCAAATCTTTTTACTACTAACTATATATATATATTATATAATAGTATATATATATATACATACATATATATAAATATATATATAATATATATATATATTATAATATATATATAATTATAATATATAATATATATATAATAACTATATAATATATATATATTATATATCATAAACTATATTATTACTATTATATATTACTATAAGTAATAATATAATATATACTATATATAAATATATAATATCATTTATTAAATATAGTATATATAACTTATATATATATATACAATTATAAGAAGGTGAAGAGTCTCCAGCCTGTCAAATCGAAATTTCTTCTGCATTATAGCGCGCGAACACGGAACGCTACCAACCTCGTCCTTTCCCTTTTCTTTGTATTACCTCTTGACCACAGATCGTATAAGAAGTATGCCGCCTAAGAAACAGATCCCTAGAACACCTTCTGCACCGTGGAACGGAGTTTGAGCCTGATGAAAGAATGCTAGTTTCTTACTGAAAGACGAAAACCTATACCTGAGAGTCCAATAAACAGAGGAACTGGCATCAGAGAACATATGTGCCAATAAAAAACTATCGGTTTTTCTAAACATGCCGCAGGGTATGAGGTTAACACGGCCGAAAAAGAAGAATGTTAAGACCAACTTTGCTAAGGGTGAACAGCCCATCTACACTGTCAAATGGTAAATGGATAACTATATATACTATATAAATCATATATATACGCTAATTATATATTATGACGTACCTACAGTAGTACTCACTATAATATATATATCAGATATATATCATATATATATATATAAACATATATAATTATTATAATATATTAACATTTATATATCAGACTATAATAGACATATATTATATATATATATATATAATAGCTAATATTATATATATATATAAATATTAGGGCATGACACTAGTATCTATCGGTCATTCGCCATTTTTGATAGTATTGGTATCAGCTTAAACATGGCCGATACTAAGCCATACTTCTTACTTTTGGAGTGAAAAATATGAGCACAATTTTTAGATTCCAATAATAATAGATCTAATTTCTGATGACTAGATACTATACCAAGTATATGTTTTCTATTTTCCTCGATGTCCTTTTTAACTCAGATTTTTAGCTTTCTCCAAACTGCTTTAGACTTAAAAAATTTACCTATTCTCGGACATCACATTATTAGAATGTATACATGATATCTACTTTTTAGTGATCAATTATTTCTTTTTGTATGCAATTTGTGAGAGCGTGTGAGTGCCCGCTGAGGTTTTTAGAAACTTTCTGCTATTATTCACTAATTTTTAGAATTGCCTGTAAAATAGCGTTTATCGTTTTTAAAATTAGGTTTTAAGCGTACGAATCTAAATTTCCTCGATTCTCCTTGTGTTTTGTCTGCATGTTGTTATTCTGTCTATCCTTTTTTTTTTTTTTTTTTTTTTTTTGTCGGATTGCCGTTCCGTGCGGAGTATATAGCAGATTGACAGCGTGGCTTTCGTTTTTAACCTTTACCAACATCAAGCTTGCCACTCAACCTCTGCATCCATGGAATACTACCTCCCTAACTCTAACTAATTTTATGCTCTTGTCTGAAACCAGCATGGCTAGAATCACTTCAACTGCGTTTAATAATCACCTAGTAACTTATTTATGCAATTTCCTGTTTGAAGGGTGGTTATTCTGCTATTGTAAATATAAACATCTATAATAACACGTCCGAGATCCAAATCCTCCTAACTTCGACTCTGTGGCCTAAATTTTCTTACTTCCTACTAAATATTCTTACTGCTTCTGCTAATTGTTCTCCTAACAGAACAGATTTATACGCCTTTTTGATTACCCTACTACTTCTCACGAACTGTTATAATTTCATCCAATATACTGAGGTCTTAAGGGATTTCAAGATACACAAACTGAATTGTTGGATTCCCTCTTTACGCAGTTAGTTGGAGGAAAGCCAAATTCATCAGTATCTCAACGATCATATGGAGTAAACTATTAAATAACTCTACCCACACATCGGCATCGTCCAACCGATTCTTGAACACACTGCACTATGCTTCCACTCCCTAGTCCCTTCTCTCCTATAAATACCACCCACCTTCGCCTCCTATGTAAATCTGACCACACCTTATATCACTTAATTTTAATACTTCTCTCCACATCCACCATCCTCCTATGGCGTCTTTCTGGCACTGGATCGCCCTTTGGGAGCATTGGTTCTCCAAAACTCATGTCGATAGTCTTGTTCCCTCCCATTGCAGGCTAGAGACAATTGCTATTATCGGTGTGAAAACAATTTCTCGCTCTTCCTATCACTCTTGCCAATTTTCATTCTTCAAGCTAAAAATCGGGTTGCAGATTACTTCTTCGACAAGCAACAGCGGACTTCATTAAACGAAAATGCACGACTTCCCTGGTTCTCCTACTGAAAAATCTCTCTGGCCTCTTGCAAAACATCTCTAACAACTTCGTAAAGAAATCATCCTTTCCTCCTTACAAACTCCCCTATCCCCGCTTGATGACTGTTGGTAATTTACCCAAACTGAAAAGGGCCAATCATCTCTTGGCCTCCTATTTTCCTCTAATTCAACCCCTGGGACCCCCATTCTTGGTTGCCTCCTTTCCTCCCCTTCTCTGCTCCAATCCCTATGCCATAAATCTAGTCATCATTTATTGGTCATAGCTCTGAAAAGTCTACTGAACAGTACGCAGCGGCTCCCGGATGGCATTCCCTCCGAGTTTGAGAAGTGTGCTCCGGCCGGACCCACTGCCCTCGATCCAACTATATTCTCTATGCCTCAATAATAAGCACTTTTCCTCAGTGTTGAAGCGCGCATATGTCCACTATTCCGAAAAAATGATGTCTCTGCCATCATTCTACTATCCCCTATAGCGTTCACCTGTATTCGCTAGATCTTTGAAACCCTCTCAACTTCACTCTTTATCATCTGGAATCTCTTCCCTTCTTTCTGATGACCAGTACGGCTTTTGTTGCTCGAGATCGACCTGGCAATATACTTCCTATTTAACAATTTATGTTTCCGCCATATGAAACTACGGGAAGACTTGTGTGCTGGCGGCGCTTACATATCCAAAGCATTTACCGGTATGCATGCACCGCGTCACCCCCCCAACTCCCTCCTTGGTATCCTTTTCTCTTTGACAGCCTATATTATGCATCCTAGCTTTCTTCAACTCCGGCAATGTTGGCTAGTGTAGAGCCGACTTCTCTTCGTCAATTGCTGGGTTCCTCAGGGTTCTGTTTTACTCCTACTTTATATCCTCTTTTCATCCAATTGATCTTCTCACCTGACACATCCTAACGCTATCCACTCATAATTCCTGCGATGACCCAACCCTTCATTCTTCAACTCCTATCATCAAGTCTGCTCCCTCTTTTACTTCTAGAATGGCCTCTCGTCTTAATCTTTCGATTCTATTCTTGCTATCGGATAGAATTCCAGGCTTGACTGTCTTCAAGCTAGTCGAATTAAGGTCTTTAAAAAAACTTCACAAATCTCTCTCTCTCTAAGACACTAACTTTTCTATCTCTTCTGACGGTTCTTTCGTCTCTCCTGTGGACAATATAAAACATCTTGCCTTAACTATAAACAAAAACCATGTTTGTGAAAACCTCAAATCACATGTTGCTAGCGGCAGCCTCAAAGAAACACTGGAGTTCTGTTAGAGTGCCGAGACTTTTTTTCCTCTTCTCAGCTTACTCCACCTATACAAGGGCCTCCGCCCTTGTATGGAGTACGCTCTCATATCTGTCGGGGCGGCGGGCTCTGGTTTCACCGGCTTTTTCGGATAGGGGGTCGAGTCCAAAGGGCCCAAAAAGACTATAAACTGCCTGTAATTCTTAGCTCACTGACCCCCTTTATGTATTGTGCAGCGATGTTGGTGCTTTATCCCTTTCTATAGTACGTGTAGAGGCAGTGCTCGCAGGAACTATACCATCGCTACCACCACCTTTTACGCACCCCTCATACGCACAAGGGTGCGTAGTCGGCACATGAGTTTGCTGTTGATGTTAGTAACTCCAGGCTGGTTTCGCTTCGGTGCTTCTTTCTTTCCTGCCCCCTCTGTTCTGGAATTCTCTTCCATCATCTGTTTTTCCTACTCTATCTTAATTCCTCACTTTAAAGCCTGCTCTGTGCTCATCTGCCTAATTTGCTTTAGTTGTATTTTTGAGGCATTCAACACCACTCCTTGAATAGCGGTTCCTAGCCCTGGAGCGCCGGTGACAACTTAAAAAAATAAATAAATAAAAGCGTGCTGTAAGGAAATCCTTAAGCTAGCTGAAACCCCACAGAATGGCACCTCCGACGAGTGAACACTCTAGAAACATTACAATAGCATAACGAGGAGCTTGGTTTTACTCGCTGACAAAAAAAAAATTAGACAGATAATGGAAGCCGCCTTACTCTGCAACCCCTGCAACAGTCACTGATAGCTTACGATGGTGGACTTTTCAGCAAATAAATCCTACTGATGGATGAGGATGTGATATGTTAGACTTGATAAGTTCATGCGCCGAAATTGCATTACATCTCATCGCCTTCAAAGAAATCAACACCAGGAACCTCATCTAAAAACTGAAGAGACAGGCATCAAGGAGCAAAGATAATAACAAATTCAGTTCTGTGAAAGGAGATGAAGGCGCTCTACGACAAACAGGAGATCTCCCTACAGAGAGAATCCTTCATGCGCTGCCATGAAAATGGGCCAGGTTTTCATTATTATCATGCTGAGCAAAAATTATCAGCACCTCTTCATCAGTCGAGAGAGCAGCCTATTATAGGTCTGTAGGTGAGAATGAAAACACCCAAAAAGGAACAGTCTCTCGCCAGATACTAGTGAAAGCCTAATGTTTTTGCATCACAATGTGAATTTTCGAATTTGACATGAATGAATCTATCTTAACATGGAGTATTTATTATGTCCTGTCTTGAGTAAGAACTTTTTTTATTTCTAAACATTTTCGGCGGATTAATTTAGTCTCTTCTTCAGTATCTTTTATTCTTATATTGTAGCTAGGTAAAAACTCCCCCCCCCCTCTTGTAAAATTAATGCATGAAACGATAAAAAGCCTAGTAGCAAACTTGTTAATACTACTTGAAAATGAAATGGAATATTTTTAAATAAACACAAACATTAAAAAATTTATGTAATATAAGTGCAATATTATTCTTAAAGGTACTATTTAATATAAAAATAAATTATACTTGGCACAACCAAATAGAAATATAAAGACTAAGTGTTTGTACAGGGAATGCAATCTGAGTTGCCTAGCAGTACACAAATGTTCGATCTTATACGTGCATTTATATATTAATTAAAGTATCGGTATCGGTATCCGTATCGGCAAATAGAGAATCGGTATCGGCCTCTTTTCTTGTCGGTACATCCCTAATATAAATATACTATATATAATAATATATATATATATATATTCATATATATATATATATAGCATATAAATTATATATATAAATAATATATATATATATATATATATATATATATACATATATGATAATATATATATATATATATATATATATATAATACTATTATTATTATTAATCATTCATAATATATATATATATATATATATGATATATATTGTGTTACCAGCGGTGCGAGATATGGACCCAACTCTTTTTGCACCCCCACCAATCTCTTTCCCAGCCTCAACCAATTTGAAAAAAAGATTATATGTAGAATAATACTCGAAATTATAATTTCAAAAACTTATGTTGAAAAAAACAAAGCTTGACTGCAGCCCTTTTAAAGGAGAGTTTGCTTCTCTTTTCTTCGTAAATGAAGATCGCATCGCTGAAAATGTTCGCCAGCCTACACTTATTAAGCGGCATGACTAAGATTACCCTGACTGAGTGTTCTGCAAGATGTGAAAAACTTTACCAATTATCACACATTCAAACCAATGGATCTTTAACTTGATTCCAAGAGTTTTCGCTTTTCAAATCTGTCGATTCAATGACGGTTCCTTACCACTGCTGAACAAGACTCTCATCTTAAGAAGGAGTAATACAAACCAAAATATATAATCTTCACCTGTCAAGCTTCACCTTTCGTTTTGTCATATAAGGAACCATTTTCAATTATTTCTCCCATCCTCTCAAGGATCTACCAACTACTATTCCAACGAGTCTGAACATCTTGCGGCATTACAGAAAGTTGAGAAACATTTAGTTTCATAATTCATAAATGAATACTATCCGCTATCCGCAAAAAAAATTCATGTGGATTGAAGCAAATGCGGATGGGGAGAAGAAAAATTATGCGGATGCGGAAATCTGCTACACCTCTAGTCTTTACGGTATTTTACCTTATAGCATTGATACATTAGATTCATTGGGAAGTGTAAAATCCCACTAGACTCTCAAAGCAAGCGAAAAAAATAGTTAACAAAAAAAATTTCATTGTAATTGCTAAGCACTAAGCTAGAGTCAGAATCAAATTTGAATTTGACTGCGGAGCTCCTGAGTCGAAAGGATTTTTGTAGTGAGCGAGTGAAAATTTTGTTAAGTATGGATCAATGACACATAAATCAAATTGAATTTAAGGAGCGTCAGAGTGAAAATTTTAATTTACGGACTCTGCAGCACTGTATTTATATAAAATTATATATATAATAATATATATATATATATATATATATATATATAAGATATATATATATATATATATAATAATTATATAAACATATATATAATAATAAATATATTACATATATATATATGATATGTTATTATATTTCTAATACTATATGATTAGGGTTGTGAAAAAAACGTTTTTTTTTTGTTTTTTTTTTAAAAAACACTTTTTTATTAAAACAAAATGTTTTTTTGTTTTGTTTTAAAATACCTCTTTTTTATGTATACTAAAAGATGATTTTAAATTATACATGACGTACCAATACCCCGTCTAGGCCTAAAATACTTGACGTTATTAATACGATTTTATATATTTACAGTGTATATAATATATAATATATATAATATATATATATATATATTATAATATATATAATAATATAAAATATATATATATATATAAATATAATATATGATCAAAAAGGAGGTAAACAGGTGTTTTTGGGGTACAGAGATGAATGAGAATGGTAGGAATTGGTGATTGATTTCTGTGAGGGAGAGGTATGTGGTGTAATAATACTTTCTTTAAACACAAGCAGTATCCATAAGTATACTCGAGTTGGTGTAGGTAGAGATGTATCGAAGTGAAAAGTATGATTATTTTGTGTTGGTGAGGAGATGTTGAAGTATGTATCTGATGTTAAATCAGTGAGGGTTAGAATGGGATTATCGCATCATAGTTCTATGCTAAAATTAAGTATGGGACTTGATGGAGATGAGCTGATACGAAGGAAGTGGGTAAAATACGAAGTGAGAATTAGTGAACAAGCTTAATAAGGCTAAGAGTAATGTAAGCAAACTCTCGTAAGTAAATCAAGTTTGAATATTAGAACTAAGTATAGAAAACTGAATAAATCCTGAGAAGCAAGAAGGAACGCAATTGTTAAGCCATGCCAAAAGAAGATATGTGGGTTGCTCAAGAGTAGAAGTAAGAATGATAACAGTGGTGTGGACATGAAGAGGTATGCAAGCCGTTAAAAAGTAAAAAAACGTGGCCTGACTATATAAAAGCAAATGAATGAAGTTGTTCAAAAAAAAGATTGCTTAGAATATTAAGGAGGAAAAAAAAAGGATTGCTAAAAATGCAACATAAGAGAAAAGAGGTAAATGAACAGTTTGGAAGCGAGATGAATGGGGACATACAAGGAATAGGAACTCTTCTGGAAGGAAGCGCAAAAGTTAAGAATTAGATCTGCTTAACATCTGCTTAGAATAATGAATAGGATGGGTGTTTTTATAATTTATGAAATGGATGTGAGTGGAGCTGTGGAAAGAACACTTGAAAATCTGATAATACTTGGCAGTAATATGAGGTGTAATGACTGTGTGTGGTTTATCACAAGAAGGAATAAGGTAATTTGGGGATTGAGTTATTAGCAAAGAGGAGGAAATGCGGTAGAGTGAGAAAGTTGAAGATGGTAAATCTCAGGTATAGATGAAATTACTTGAGAATATCAAGAACGGAGCAAATGGCTGATGATTGGCAATCTTGAAAGTTGTTAATAAGTGTTTTCGAGAGGGTATAGTTCGAGGATTGGAGGAGAGCAGTATATACCTTATATAAGGTAAGGGAGAAAAGGGAATGTAAAATTATAGGTATTTAGGTTTATGAGTGTTAGGAAATATATGTGGTTTTTGGTCGAAAAGAGTGCGCCAGAGTGACTGAAGACTGATGGTGAAAGAACAAGTGCGCTTTGATAGTAGAGGATGTGGGATCAAATCTTTACCATTGAAGCAACTTGATAGAGAAAATTAGAGAGATGAAGAATAAATTGTATTTAGTTTTATGATTTTGACAACACGGGTATGACTAGGTATAGGGAAGCTCAATGCAGGTGTTAGTGAATATAGTGTTGATGATAGGCTTCTGAATGGAAGCAAAAGTATGTATCATATAGTGAGTTGTGTAAGAATAAAGTGTCAAAAGTGATGTTATAATAGCTGATGGCAGGGTTGGTTATGTCGCCTTGTTAATTCAATTTAGCTATATGGATGAGTTTATGAAAGAATTGAAGATAGGGCGACAGGAAATGTGTTTAGAATGACTGAATAGTGGAGTGCCCTACTCAATATGCGATGATTTTGCGTTTTGTGTGGCGAATCTGAAGAGTTTGAGAGATTGGTAGAGAGATGCAGGGTGTGTAAAAAGGAGGGTTTGAAAGTAAACATACATAAGAGTAAGTATGGTTGTGAGTGAGGACACCCCTCAGTGTGAAGTTATGTAGATGATGAGCAGCTGGAACAAGTGTCTGAGTTAAATATTTAGAGTATATGTGGATGAGAAGGAACGGATGATGCAGAGTGTAGTTAGGAAAGTTGTGAATAGAGAAGTGGCTGGTGCAATTAAATATGGTGAATGTAAAAGGACTAAGTCTATAGTGCGCAGGTCTACTATGAGGTATGTGTTTACTGTGCTATATGTATATAGTGAGACTATCGCGTCTGGGGAATAAGAATATAGATCTAAAGTTCATGTGTTTCGAGTAGGGACAATACTTAGGGCATGCTAGGCTGTGATAAGAATTAAATGAGAATAACAGTATTAGAGACTGTGTGTGTGAAGAAAGGGTAACGAGAGAATAAATGAAAGCATGTTGAGATGTTTGGTTCATGTGGAAAGATGAATGATAGTCGGTTTTAAGCAGTGTATAGTGGCCGAGTGTGTTGAAAACGCCGATGCTGGAGATTTCGAAGAAAAAGTGGATTTGAGTCATAAACGAATGCTGAAGACTAGAAATGTGAGATTGCAGAGGCGAGAATAAAGTTGCATAATAAAAGGAGATGAATGCAGTTTTGTGAGGGGTATGTGTGCGCCCAACCTGGGTCAGGGATGAACCTGTACACTGATGATACCATAGTGAGGGTCCTCGCAGTCCCCGTGAAGCTCTAGGGTGGAGTTTTCTGACTGCTGACAAAGTCCTTACTAATAATGGAAACCGGAGAGGGGAGGGTAAGTGGCGCTTTTCGCCACTTTCCGGTTCTGCCAAGCAAGTGGTTAAGATTCTACTTCACTCGTCTTCTTCTGCCATTGCTTGTCGATGCACCCTTACCACCAGTTCTGGGAGAAAAAGGTAAGAGAATATATATTATATATATAATAGAATATATATAATATAAATATATATACCTATATCATCGTAGATCATTGTATATCTGTCTACATATATATAATATATATATTATATACTATATATACCCTATAATATATATAATAATAATAATAATAATAATAATAATAATTAATTAAATAATATCATGTGAAATGTAATAATTATATGCCCTAGAGCACTAATAAAACTTTATTTAGTACTAAAATCTACTTTATATATTGTATACCTCTTTTTACATATTGTATTTACTGTATTTTAATGCAACTACCCTAAAAAGACGGGATAAGATGGAAAAATAAGTAAGTAAAAAAAAAAGAAAAAAAAAAACAAATTTTTGGCCATTTGGCTTCGGGTGTTGAAAAAAAAAACGTAACAGGGTTTGTGTAAGCCCAACCCGAATAATAAGAGAGAAACTATAATAGAGTGCGATACCTATAGAGAGAGAGAAGAGTAGGAACAGATCGCCAAAGATTATTAGAAACAAAGAAGGATTAAGACGAAAAGACACGACCCACACAGTGAGACCCAAAGTTGTCTGAAGTGCAAACAAAATGTTCGAAGGGGAGCAAAGTTTAAGTGGAAGGGGGGAAGAAACAATCGTGAGGCAAGCGGCGGAAGCTAAGCAATACCGCCAGAAAGCGGGCACAGTAAACCAAAAGTTTACGCGACAATAAACCAACTAACGTGTGAAAACTCTGGATGGAACTTAAATAAATTGCGGGTTTTATGACGACTAAGAGACAATGGCGGGCGCAACGGGTGGATGTGAGCGCCGCGACCCAAGAGTATAGACTCAAGACTAATAGATTATAAGTAAATATAATATAATGCATACGGAGTACCGAATAAGGAGAGAAAGCGCCATCAATAGCGAAGAACAAAAAGAAATATAAACTGGATAAAGTCACAGTTCAGGCAGTTTGCAGGCCCCGCCCAAAATGCCGCAGAGGGGGCCGCAACAGCCAGTCAGGGCATGCGACAAGATGGGCGATGAATGGGGAAAGGGAAGAGAAACCCAGAAACCCGACCACCGGAGAAGAAGGGAGTAGTGCTGGCAGGCAGGAAGAAAGCGACAAAAAAGACAAAAGTGACCAACCAGGGCATACACAAGGAAGCACACAACAATGGAAAAATGGAAAGGGCCCACAAAAAAAATAAAAAATACCAAAAATAAATAAATGGAGAAAACAAAAAAGAAATAATGAAGCCGAAAATATACGTCGATAAAGAAAACACAACAACACAAACGAGAATGGGGCCAAACAGGGGACTAATACAGTAATGAATAGCCGCCCTATGAAAACCAAAACCAGGACCAAAACCCCCAAAAAAATTCGACAAAAGGTGTCGTAAATATTAATTCATATTCATGTTCCTGTATATTTTCAACTTAATGAATACATCGTTTATGTGAATTTTGAAGACTAATAATAAATACTATCTACTAAATACATGAAATAGGCTATTAAAAAATTTTAAATTTGTCTGATATCAATTGACAAGAAACATAATACCAAATTATCATCCAGAATACTAAATTTGTATCTCTTCAAAATATATGATGCAGAATTTTATCTCTTCTCAAGTTTCTTGGTTTAATATTTCCTCACGTTGTAATCAGCGAAAATAATGTCAGAAAATTTGACTAATCGATGATTTGAGCTAGAAAAAAGTATGCAGATTTTGCAGATGCATTATGATTGTCCCATTTATAATTTATATTATATATATATATATATATATATAGTATATATATAATATATTTATATATAGTATTATATTATATATATAATTAGTATTATATACTTAACTAATATCTAGGTATCTATTTATAATACTGTAGCAGCGACCCACACATTTGAGACCGAAAAATTTTCTAAGTTCAATAAAATTTCTAAGTTCCAGAAAAGTTAATTTAAGTTAGGTTTTTTAATAAAAAATTGTTTAAAGCAAGCTTCTGCATAATTCCAGAAGCTTGCCCTAAAGAATTTTCTAAAAAAACTTAACTTAACTTTCTAAACTTAGAAATTTCCTTTGAACTTACAAAACTTTTTGCGCTCAAAATGTGGTGGAGCTCGCTGGTCTATAGACCTATTACCATATAGGATATATAAGTATACTATATATATAATAATAATATATATTATATATATATATATATATTTATATATATATATATATATATATATATATATATATAGGGTTGGGATTAAAAAAAAACGTGTGTTTTTTTTAAAAAAAGACCAATGAGCCAAAATTTTGTTTTTTTTTGTTTTTTTTTTAAATTACTTATTTTTTCATTATATATTACAAGTCTTTTTTTAGGGTATTTAGCATTAAAACTACAGTAAATACAATATGTTAAAAGAGGATAGTTACAATATATAAAGTAGCAATTAGTGCCTTAATAAAAGTTTTATTAGCTGCCTCTAGGGGCACGTATAATTATTGTACATTTCACATGATATTTATTATTATTATTAATCTATTATTATTATTATTATTTATATATAATATAGGTATATTAGGTACTAGTTATATATTATATATAGTATATATATATATATATATTATATACAATTATATTATATATATATATATATATATATGATATTATTATATTATAATTCTTCATCTACCTTTTTCTCCCCCAAGACTTGCGGGTAAGTGCATAACAAGCATCAGAATAAGAACAAGCAGTAGAAGAATATGACAAGAGTTCGAAAAGAAAGCCCAAGCCTTACCCCCTCCCCCCTCTGTTCCATTAATAATTAGTGAGAACTCTCCACAGTCAGAAAATCCACCCTTTAGCTTCAAGGCCGACTGCGACGGACCCTTCACTATGGTAGAATCATCAGTGTAAGGCGTTATTCTTGACCAGGGTTGGCGCCACAAACCAATACCCCTCACAAAAACCCTGCCATTCTCTCTTATTATGCAACTTATTCTCGCCTCTGCCAAACTCACATTTCTATCCTTCAGACATTCGTTTACTGACTCAATCACTTTTTCTTCGATCTCCAGCCGGTGGTGTTCAACACACTCGCCACTAGTACATCTGCTTAAAAACGCCGAACTATTCATTTCATCCTTTCCACATGACCAAACCAGGTCTCAACATACTTTCATTTATTTCTCTCGTTTACCCCTTTCTTCACAACCCCACACAAGAACAACTAATCCTTTTATTTCCTCATTTTATCAATTCTTCTCCACACCTAAACTCCCCTAAGATTGTCCACTGAAACACATTGAACTTTAGACTTATTACTTCTTATGCCAGACCATAGTCTCACGCTACTATACAATAGCACAGGTAACAACATACCCTCATGTAAGCCCTAGCGCACTAAAGGACTTAGTCCCCTTTGTACATTCACAATGATTTATTCTTGCACCAGCCACCTTGCTTGCCATTCACAACTCCTACTACACTCTGCATCATCGTTCCCTTCTCATTCAACATTATACCCTAAATATTTAAACTCAGACACTTGTTCCAGCTGCTCGACATCTAACATAAACTTCACACTGAGCACTGTCCTCACTCACAACCATAACCTAACTCTTATCTAAGTTTACTTTCAAACCCCTCCTTTTACACACCCTGCCAAATGCCTCTACCAATCAATCCTCCTTCAAACTCTTCAGATTCGCCACACAAACAAATCATCTGCACATATAATAGGTAGGCACCCTCCACTTTCTTCCATTCATCTAACACCATTTCCGGTCACGCCCACCTTCAATTCTTATAACCTCCATCATATACAAATTGAATAACCAAGGAGACATAACAACAACCCTTGCCTCACTCAGCTATTAATATTAAACGAATCACTTTTGACACCATTTATTCTTACACACACTCACTATCATCATACATACTTTGATTCCATCAGAAGCTATCATCAACACTATATATCACTAACACCCTCCATAGAGCTTCTCTATTAACCCTATCATACCCCTGTTGCAAATTCCATAAAACCTAGAATATCAATTTTATTCTCATCTCTCTAATCTTTCTCGTATCAGTTTGCTTCAATGTAAAGATTTGATCACACATCCTCTACTACTCCCTAAACGCACTCTGTTCTTCACCAATCAGTCCTTCAGTCACTCGCGCACTCTTTCGACCAAAACACCAGCATATATCTTTCCTACAACACTCAATAAACTAATACCTCTACAATTCCCTTTAGTTTCCCTTTATTCTTCCCTTACCCTTATATAAAGGTACTATTACTGCTCTCCTCCAAATCCCTCAGAACTAACCCTCCAAAAACACTTTATTACACAACTTTCAAGAACAAAATCAATCACCATCTTGCCTCCGTTCTTGACCATTTCAAAAGTAATTTCATCGCGGTATACCTGCAGATTTACCATTCTTCAACTTCTCACTCTAACCCATTCCCTCCTCTTGCTACATTAACCTTCATCCCCAAAATACCTATTCCTTTCTGCTTGTACATCAAACCCACACACAGTCATTATCCCCTCATCATTACTGCCAATATTATCAGGATTTTCAAAGTGTTCTTCCACACTCCACTCACATCCATTTCATAAATTACAAAAACACCATCCCTAATTCATATTTCTAAGCGAGGTTTCCCCTTATTCTAATTCTTAACATTTCGCTCTTCCTGGAGAGCTTCCTATTCCCTTGTATGTCCCCATGCATCCTCTTCCAAACTTTCATTTACCTCTTTTTCTTTGTATGCATCTTTTAGCATTCTTTTTTTCCTCCTTTATATAATTCCAAGGCATCTTTTTTGAAACTTTCATCATTTGCTTTTTAGTTAGTTTCAACCACGCTTCGTGTTTACTTTTAAACCGCTTGTCATCACCTCTTCATTCCACCACTTCCTGTTAACATTCTCTTACTTCCTACTTTAGCACACCACATACTTCTTTTTGCACTGCTTAACAATGGCTTCCTTCATTTGCTCCCAGATTTTATCAGTTTCAACTTGTTCACATTTCACTGATTTACTTACGAGAGTTCTTACATACTTATCCTTATTTCCTTGTTCACTAAACTTCTCACTCGTAATTTTACCCAACTCCTTCCGTATCACCTTCCTCTCCATCCAAGCCCCCATAACTTAATTTTACATAGAACAAATGATCCCGATAGATCCCATTCCCCTTAACCCCTCACGGCGAATTTAACATCAGATTTTTTACATTTGTTACTTCAACCATCTCTTCTTCCACCCAACACGAAAAAATCAATCATACTTTCACTTCGATACCATCTCTACCTACACCAACTCTAGATACTTATGGATACTCTTGTGTTTAAAGAAAGTATTACTTGACACACATACCTCTCCCCTCACAGAAATCAATGACCTTCCAGCCATTCTCATTTTCTCCTGACACCCAAAAACCACCTGTTATACCCTTTTTTGTGATCATATATATATATACTATATATATATAATATATATATATATATATATAATATATATAGATATAGTATATATATATATATATATATATAATAGTAGTATATATATACACAGTTTCCTATATATAAAATCCGAATTAATAGTCAATATTTAGGCCTAGAATGGGGTATTGGTACTACTGTATAATTTATTAAAACATCTTTTATATACATAAAAAGAAGGCTAATTTTAAAAAAACAAAAAAAACATTTTGTTTTAAAAGAAAAGTGTTTTTTAAAAAAAAAAAAAAAACAATTAAAAACGAAATTTTTCACAACCCTATATATATATATATAATATTATATATAATATTAATATATATATAATATAATTATATATATATATATTATAATCTATATACTTATATTATATAATATATATAGTATATATATATTTATATTATATATACTATATATTATAGCTATAGTATTATATATAATTATATCATATATTTATAGTATAAGAATACCCAGGGCTAGCAGAGTCGTAAATAAGAATTTCAACTCTGACATCTTAAATTCTCAAATTTTGGATTTTTGGACTCTTGAACGCACTTATAACAAAAAATTTTCGACTCCGCTCTCACTAAACAAAAAATTTCGACCAGACTCCAGCAGTCTAATTCACAAATGTTCGATTCTGACTCAGCTTAGTGCTTACAAATTTACAATAAAACCATGAGCTTTTGTTTTCAACTTATTTTTTTCGCTTGCTTTTGAGAATTAAAGAATATACCACTTTATCCAATGGAATCTAATCTCCAAATGCTATACAGTAAAATACCGTAAAGACTAGAGGTGTAGCAGATATCCCAGCCGCCATAATTCTGTTCTCTAACCCACATCCGGGCATAATGTTGCGCTTCACAATCCACTATGAATTTTTTTGCTGATAGCGTGATAGTATTCATTTATGAATTATGAGACTAAATGTACCTCCTAAATTTTACTCAACTTTCTGTAACCCCAAGATGTTCAGACTCGTTGCAATAGTAATTTTAGTTGGTACATGCTTGAGAGGATGGAGAAAATAAATGAAATGTCTCCCTTATACAAAATTAGAACAAACACAGAAGGGGTGGTTGAAAAGGCTTTGGACATAGGTTGATGCATAATATGTTTTTATACTGTGTATATGGTAATTGTACTCTTCTTAAGATGAGAGTCTTGTTCAGAGGTGTCAAAGGAGCACAGTCATTGATCTAAGATTAATGAAAAGCGGAAACCATTGGAATCAGATAGAAGATCCATTGGTTGATGCGTTGATAATTGTAAAAGTTTTTCACATCTTGCAGAACTCAGCAGGGAATACTTAGCATGCCCTTCAATAAGTGTAGCTGGCGAACATCTTTTCAGCGATGCAGATCTCATTTACGAAGAAAAGAGAAGCAAACTCTCCCTTTTAAGGGCTCAGAAGCTTTTGTTTTTTTTTAAACATGATTTTTTTGAAAGCGATGCATTAATTATTTCAAGTATTATTCTACATATAATCTTTTTTCAAATGGGTTGAGGCTGGGGAAAGAGATTGTTGGGGTGCAAAAGAGTTGGGTCCATTATCTCGCAATCTGGTAACACAAGTATATATATATATTATACTGATAATAGTATATATATATATATATATATATATATATATATTAGTATTAATATATATATTATATTATATATATATTATATATATATACTATATATCTATATATATATATATTAATATATATATCCTACTACTATATATATATAATATATTATATATTCATATATACTATATACATATTAAGTATATATTATATATATATATATTAGTATTAGTATTATTATGATTAGAGGTGTACCGATACCAGAAAAGAGGACGATACCGATACGGTCTATTCTTTTTAGGTACCGATACCGCATACGATACTTTAATTGTAATATAATAAATACACCAAGATGAATTAAGATAGAACATTTGTGCACTGCTAGACAACTCAAGATTGCATTCCCATATAGGAGACATTCTTATATTATATTCATATTGTTGTAAACTATAATATTATTTATTTTATGAAATTGAAAACAGAACCTTTAAGGAATAATAATTCCAAAATATATATTAATAATTTTTATATGTTTGTGTTTATTTAACAAATATTCCACTTTCCATTTTTCCAGTAAGTATTTAACAAAGTTTAGCTACTAGCTTTTATGTCTATTAACATGATTGAACTCAAATTTAACAGCAAGAGTGTCTTTAACTAGCTTACGCCCCTCAACCGCAGGCAATACTTAAGATTAAGACAATAATTCAAAGAGAAGGAGACCTCAATTAATCGCCGAAAAGTTAAAACTAAAAAAACGTTCTTACTCCAAACAGCGACCATAATAAAGATACGTCATTTTAAGATAGATATCATTCAATACTCCAATTCAAAAATTCTTAAATTGGAATGCAAAAACATTAAGCTTTCACTAGTGATCTGGCGATGAGACTGTTCCTTTTTGGGAGTGTTTAGCGATATCCTATACCTACACTATAAATACTGCTCTGCTGTCTCCTCGACTGCATGAAGGAGGTGCTGATAATCATTTGCCTGCAAGCACTGAAATAATAAATGAAAACCCCTTGGCCCATTTCATGCCACCGCATGACAAGGAATTTCTCTTTCTGTAGGCAGCATCCATGGGTTTTCGTTAGAGCCCTCGATTCTCCTCTGTTTTCACAGACTGCAAATTTGAAATATCTTTGCTCCTTGATGACTGTCTCTTCAGTTTTACGATGAGGTTCCCTGGTGTGATCTCCCTTTGAGAGCGAACATCGAGATGTCAATTGCAATTTCGGCCCAGAACTTATCAAGTTGCTAACATATCCAAATCCTCATCCTCAGTAGGTTTATTTGCCTGAAAGCCACCATCGTCACTATCAGTGCTGTTGCCAGGGGTTGGCAGATAGGCGGCTTCCTACTCTCCTCTGTCTAATTTGTTTTTTTTGTCAAGCTGAGGCAAGCTCCTCGGTTCATGCTATTGTACATGCCATTCTAGAAGTGGTTCACCGTCGGCGGTGCCATTCTTGTGGGGTTCAGCTAGCTTAAGGAATTGCCTTATTAGAACCTTTTATTTATTTATTTTTTTTACAGTTGTCACGCCGCTCACGGGCAGAAACCTATTTCAAGGAGTGGGTGTTGAACTCCTCAAAAATCCATCTAACGCAAATTACGCAGATGAGCACAGTACGCAGGCTTTAAAGTGAGGGAAATTAAATAGAGTAGGAAACACAATGGATGGAAGAGGAATTCCACAGAACAGAGGTGGGCAGGAAAGAAAGAAGCACCGCAGCGAACCAGTCTGGACAGTTATGAACATCAACACCAAAAAGTCATGTGCGACACAAGCACCCCTTGTGCTATTGAGGGCGTCGCTAAAAGTGGGTGGTAACGCGAGTGGATAGTTTCCCTCGAGCCACTTGACCTTACAGTAGCTATAGAAAAGGGATAACAGCCACCACATCGCGCGCCGCAAATAAAAAGGGTCAAGTGAACTAGAAATTACAGGAAACAGTTTATAAGTCTTTTGGCCTTTGCACTCGACCCTATCCAAAAGCCGCTGATGAAACCAGAGCCCCCGCCCCACAGATATGAGAAAGCAGTACTCCATACAAGGCGGATGAGACCTTGTATAGTGGGAGTAACTGAGAGAGGAAAAAAAGTCTAAGTCTCCCACTCTAAACAGAACTCCCAGGTTTCTTTAGGCCGCCCTAGCAAACCACTGTGATTTGAGGTTTTTCAAAACATTTTTTATTGTTTATGTTAAGGGCCAAGGATGGTTTATGATTCGTCACACGGAGAGACGAGGAGAACCGTTTCGAAGAGATAAGAAAAGTTAAGTGTCTTAGAGGGAGAGGATTTGTAGAAGTTGGGTTTTAAAGAATTAAATTTCCAAGAATAAGTGACAGAATTGAATTGAATTCTATCCAGATCAGCGGAGAATTGAATCGGAAAGATTAAGGACGAGAGCAATTCTAGAAGTAAAAGATTGGACAGAATTGAAATGAGGTTGAAGAATGAAGGGTCATGTCATCGACATATGAGGTGATAGAGTTAGATGTGCAGGTGAGCAGATCATTAATGAAAAAGTAGGAAAAGAGTAGGAGATAAAACAGAACCCTGAGGAACACCACAATTGCAGAAAAGAAGCTTCGCCGCCATCACAAGCAGCAACATTGAGCGGATTTGAAAGAAAGCTAGAATAAATAAGCAAAGAGAAGAAGGAACCAAAGGAGGGGAGCTTGGGAGCAGTGACGCGTGTGCCATACCGGTCCAAATGCTTTGGATAGTCAAGCGCCACCAACACAAGTCTTCCCCGTAGTTCCTAATGGCGGAAAACCAATAAATCTGTTAAAATAGGAAAAGTATATCGCCAGTAGATCTCGAGCACCAAAAACCGTACTGGTAATCAGAAAGAAGGGAATGAGTCTCCAGATGATCTAAGAAGTGAGAGTCGAGAAGGCGTTTCAAGGATCCTTAGAAAGAATTACAGGTGAGAGCGATATAGGGCGAGTTAGTTTAGAGATGATCAGAGCGAACATCATTTTTCGGAATAGGTTGGACATAATGCGCGCTTCCAACACTTGAGGAAAGTGTAGATGAGGCATAGAGAATAATAGATTGGACGCAGGAGTTGGGGTCGGCACGGAAGCACACTTTCCTCAAAACTCGGAGGGAAATGCCATCCGGGCCAGCCGCCTTCCTAACGTTCATAGATTTCAGGAGCTCATTGCACCCAATCAAATGAAATGACAGATAAAGGCATAGGACAACCTGAGAGGAGAAGGAGGAGGAAGAGGAATACCAGAATCGACCAGGGTTGAATTACGAGGAAAATAGGAGGCCAAGAGATGATGGCCTTTTCAGTTGGAGTATTAACAACAGAATCATCACAAGCGATAAGGAGGGGAGGAAAGGACTGATTTAACAAGCAAGTTGTCTAGAGATGGTTTCTATGCAAGAGGCCAAGAGAGAATTTTTCAGTAGGCATAGAACCAAGGAGGGTGCGTGCTTTTTCGTTTAAATGAAAGTCCCGCTTGCTTGTCGAAAGAGTATCCCTGCAACGAGTTTTTACGACTAATGAAAAAATTGGCAGAGTGATAGAGAAGAACGAGATATTTTTTCACACCCGATAACATTGTCCTAGCCTTGAATGGCCAGGGACAAGCACTAGTCGAACCATGGATTTGAGAACGCGAATGCCAAAGCGGGCCCGATCAAGCTTGCCAGGAAAAACCGAGTAGGCAGGATGGTTGATGTTGGATGAAGAAAGTATAAAATTAGAGTGATATAAGGTTGGACGGTCTGCTGCGTCAGATTTACCGAATAGGAGCGAAGGTGGTGTATTTATAGAGAGAAGGACTAGGGCGTGAAAACATAGTTTCAAGTTGGTGTTCAAGATCGCTTGGGAGATCCGGAAATGGTGTGCTAGGTTATTTAATCAGTTACTCCAAAATCGTGAGATACTGAATGATTTGGCTTACCCTCCCAACTAATCAGTACAAGAGGAATCCAACAATTCAGTTTTGTGATACATTGAAATCCCCTAAAGTAGAGGACCTTCAGTATTGTGGATGAGAAATAGAAAATATAACAGGTTCGTGAGACATAGTAAGCGTAATCAAAAAAGCATGAAAATCTGTTTTGTTAGGAGAACATTAGCAGAAGCATAAGAATATGGTAGTAGTAGAAGGAAGAGATTTTAAGCCACAGAACGTCGAGTTATGGAGATTTGAGATCTCGAGACGCTGTTATGTTATAGGAATGTTCTATATTTACATAGGCAAATACTCCACCTGCAAACGGAAATTTATAAAATAAGTATAGGTGGATATACTAAACGAGTGAATGGATGATTCTTAGCCATCTGGTCTTCAGGACCAAGAGCATTTAAAATTAGGTTTAGAGTTGCGAGAGTGTTATTCCATGGATGCAGAGTTAGAGTGCAAGCCATTGATGTTGGTAAAGTTAAAAAGAAAGCCACGGCTGTGCAAATCTGCTATCTCATACTCGCACACGCAATCACAAAAAAAAAAAAAAAAAAAAAAAAAAAAAAAAAAGACAGAAACAAATCGAAAAAACCAAAGGATAAATTGATGGAAAATTTAGACGACGCTACAAACCTAAATTTTAAAAACAGAGATAAAACCCTATTTACAGCAGAATATCTAAAATATGAATAATCCAGAAAGTTTTAAAAAAACACTCACGCACTCAACGCTCTCACAAAAATTGCATACAAAAAGAACATACTATTGATCAACTAAAAAAGTAGATAAATCTGGATAAATTATAATAATGGCTGTCCAATAGGTAAATTTTACGCTACAGACCAAGTTGGAGAAACGCTAAAAATTCTGATGTTAAAAAGGAATCGACGGAAAAAAAAAACATAAACTTGGTACTAGCTATCTATATCGAATTAGATTTATTATTTGGAATCTAAAAATTTTCTCATCATAATTTTCACCAAAAAGTGAAGAAGTATCGGCTAAGTTATCGGCCATTTTTAACTGATACCAATACCATCAAAAATATGGTCCGAACTACCGGATACGATAACTATCGGTACATCCCCTCAATATATAATACTATTATATATAGTATATATATATATAGCTATATATATGTATATAGTATATTGATATATATATAGTACTATATATATAATAATTTAGTAGTATATATATATAATATATACTATATATATATATTATATATATACATATCATATATACTATATATATATATACATATAGTACTTTATAATATATATATATATAGTATATATATATAGTATAACATCCCAGGAAGGGCTTTCACCCTGACAGTTGGCTGCCAACATCTTCTTCTGGCCCAAAACTCTTAACCCTAGAGCATTTTTAGAAGAACTATTTTTTTGCAATTGTTTCTGTGATGCCAGTCCCTCTTCCGTTAATACTCTCAGGTATGTTTTTCGTCCTTCAGTAGAACTAGGCATCTTTCATCAGTGCTTCAAAAACTCGTTCACCAAAGGTCTCTAGCAGGATCTTTGTTTCGTATGGCGCATAATGATCTAACACTGCGTCCAAGAGTAATAACAAGAAAAAGGAAAGGACCAGGTTGCTAGCTCTGTCGCCATATAACCATGCAAAGAAAATCTTCACTTGTCCTGACACTGTTCAACCTTCTATATAGATATATATATTATATAATATAATATTTATTATATAATATTATATATTACTATATATATATATAGTTATATATATATACTAATATATATAGTAATATAGTATATATATATATATATAATGTATTTATTATATATATATTATATATATATATATATATATATAGTATATATTGTATATATATACTATATATATATAGTAATATTATACTATTATATATATACTATATACTTATATATATATATATAGTATAATATAATACTATATATATAGTATATATATATTAAAAAAGATTTTTTTGAGATTGAGAATAGAGTATGTAAAAACTTACTGTTTAAGTTAAGGTCGTAGAGACACTATCGTGTCTTGGAATAAAGTTGCCACACTATTCGACCTATGAATGCTTCCTCTCTTTCTGTTTCTGTTGAGATTTTGATTAGAAATTTTGGATGAAATGGAGAGGTTGATAAGCTCGGTGCGAAGCAAAACAGGTGATTGAAAACTCATGGCAAATTTAGCAGTCTGCAGGCAGATATGCGAAAAAGATGAAAAGGAAGCATTAGAGAGGATGCAAGATGACATAATACCATTAAACAATGAAAACATAGCAATAGCAAAGATTATAATAATTACCTTAATATTTTACCAAGATTTAAAGGGAATGCAAGCTTTGTAAAGTTATTTAATTTAAGATGATACTGCAGAGCGGGATAAGATAAATAGGTTAAAATGAGAGTTTATTAATAGTAAAATTTATTTACAAAAGTAAATTCATGTCATTATCATCCATTGCACATTCTGTAGCGGGCATAGATAAATTCTTTTCATTGAGTATTGCGTACTACGGTTACATTCGGTACCGTACTTTGCAGGAACAATTTAATTTTTTAGAGTTGTGTACTTTTCATTTAAATCCCTGGGGGAACATTTCTTTTTGAGGTTTATGCACTGGAAGTACGAGGAATTTACAATTTTATGTTTTGAGAGATGTGTACCAGTGTACCTTCTTACTAATGTACATTAGTTACATAGTAATAATACATAAAATAATTATTAATAAATTAATTAATGCTATTTTTAAAGACACTGAATATAACACAATTGATAACTTTAATTTTTAGTTTTCAATTTTTTAAATTGTTAATTTTTAATGTAAATTAATAAGTTATTTCGGTGATATGATATCACAATGTTCACAAATAAATTAAGTGACACAAAAAGAGTCCCGGCTCTTTCACTATGTAATGTTTAATTTTTCAATTTTTAAAGAAGTCTACGCTTCACGTTTTAACTTTTAAAAAACTATATTTTCTTTAGGTTGTATGAATAATTCAAGAACAAGAACACTTTTTCCTGTTACTATTTAGTTTTAATTGTTCTTAAAAACCAAATATACTTTTTTAAGCTATTAAGTCAATTTTTATAAAGTTTTTCTAATTTTTAATTAGAGAAGGATAGTTTCTTTGACTGTTTTTATTTGACAAGAGGAAAGTTTCCTAAGACTTTTTCAGTTGATTGAGGGAACCAGGTCCCTGCCACGTCTTAATTTAGAATTTAGAGAAGAGAACAAGGTCCCAAACTAGTCTTTCAGTGAGTTAAAAGGGAACAAGGTCCCTACCCAGTTTTGATTTAGAAGGAAGAAGGTCCCAAACAGGTTGACCTATAAATTATTACATTTATTAGAAAGCTAAATCTTAAATTCAATTTTTATTTTATTATTTTGCCATTTTATCATTTTAACCTTGTTTAATATTATATATGACCTACCTCAAACCTTTGAGGCCATATATTTGATTATTTAGTAGAAAAAGTTGCTCATAGAGGACACTGTGGTCGGATACAAGTTGGATGAATTGATCTATAAAAATTAAAAAGGTTCTACTTACAAAACTTCGAATCCATTGGAAAGTATGAACATTTAAAGAAAGGACTTATGTGCTCCATTAAAAATTATATTCATATAATCATTATTCTCGGCCATTCAATATAATATTTCTTACCATCAATAGAGAAGTAATTTAATTAGATGAATGCAAGGTGCATTAAAAAACATAGAAATCCATTAGAGATTGCTGTAATAAGAAAAAAATAAACATATATAATCAGATAATTGATGGTAATTGGTGGTAAAGAAGCTAATAATATTTTAGTACTAGCAACTTCTCTGATATTAATGGTACTTATCCAAGTTGTTCAGCACTTCTCCCTCCTAGATGACAATGGTGAAAAACAATATTGTACAATTGCTTTCAAAGCCTAATAAAGATATTAAAGAAGAGGAGTCATGTAAAAAAAAAAAAAGGATGGATCTAATATTTGAGATTTAGGTCACATGGAGAGGATCAAGATAAGTGTAAAAAAGAAAAAGAAAGAGTTTAGCCAGAACTATGTTAAGTTGCCCTTTACCTTTCCATATGTGGTTGTATAGCTGCCAAGAAGTGGCTGATAAAAAAATATGTGCAAAGCCAAAAAACATTATAAATCTAAGTAATAAGTAATGTAAGGTATCCTGGGAGACCTTACAAGTCACAATGTATTTTCCGTCTTTTTGACGACGTTCCGAGATGTAACGCCTGGACTTGCAGAGGGTGTGTCACTTTATGTTCTTGAGGGTTTGCTTTAAATTAGAATCGGTGGACATCATTATCTCTCCGACCTAATCTCCAGCTACTCGCCGCATTATCTATCATCTACATAAGCGCATCCTCCCACCAGCATTGTCTCACACTCATGGTAGCTGAGCACTGCTACTAGTGCATAGTATATTCATCTATCTTAATATAACACATTTAAACATATGTCACCTTCATAGGTATATGAAGTCTTTTCCTAGTGAATTTTTTCTCATCTCACATTTATATTTTTTTTTGATTTTTTTTTTTATTCTTTTTCTCATACAGCGCTCTTTTTTTCAAATAACTTAAAAGTAGTTTCCTTTCTCAAATTTTTTAGTTGTTCAAAAACTCCTTTGTCAATTAAGAATTGTAGAGCGTCATCAGGCAAATTTTTCCCAATGGGTAGAAGATAATGATAATTAGTTCCATTTGAGCACATTATGCAAAATAAGTTTTCACTTTGAGGTGTTCCATAATATACAAGTTGTTTTGAGCCAATGTATACCAAGATAGCTTTCGTAGGGATTACATTGACAAAAGCCTGTAAGCAATGAATGAATGGAAACTGTTCGTCCCTTTTAGACTTTTTCAAGAGTTCTAAGATCTGTTTACCGGCTCGGCCATCAGTTGGCAAATTATACTTTTGTGGATTCTCAATTAATTCATTTGTTAATCTTATTCTTATAGATGAATCATGACTTCTATGACCAAACAAACAAATTGAAAAACATTGGAACAGTGAATCACTGTCATCCAGTAAATAAATACACTCAAATCCCTTTGGCCATTCATCCACATAATTTGCATCTATTGGGAACTCATAAAGTTGTTTTATTTCAAGATCAGTTAATTCTTTATCTAACTCTATAATGTCCTCTGGACAAGATGTTGAAAATTCCTTATTATCCCGATGAGGTGAAGAATCCGGATGGATTGAATTAAGTGAAGAGCCCAAAGGATCTAAAGCATCATTAGTTTTGGAAAAAAGTTTAGGAGTACAGTTGGTAGTAGAAAATTTAGAGGAGTTATCAGGATTAGAATTAGGAAGATCCGGAGGGATAGTAGACGATGAAGTAAGTGGAAGGTCATGATTGACAAGTATAGTAGGTTGAGAAGAGCTAGGATGAAGTATAGATTTTGCAGAAGTAGTAGTAGTTGTAGATAAGGCAGATAGAGTACATAAAGTAGTAGTAGGAATAGTAGTAGTAGGAATAGTAGGAGTAGGAATAGTAGTAGTAGGAATAGTAGTAGTAGGAATAGTAATAGTAGGAATGGTAGGAATAGAAATAGTAGTAGTATAAATAGGAGGTTTAGAAGTGATAGTTATAGAGGAAGATATAGGATTAAGATTACTTACATCTTCTTTTCCGTTGTTAAGGGTTGTATTTGTAGAGTTTTTATAGCCTTGAATCTTAGGCATGCTTTCAAGTGTTAGTATATTTTCAGTTAGTGGTGGTGGTATCTGTACCATTTTCGTTGTACTTTCAATAGTCGGTTGTGTTTGTTTTATAGACAACGGCTGATTCAATGGCTTTTCACCATCTGAATCACCTTGAGTTGTTCTTAGAGATTTATTTACCTCAATTTTTCGGGGTGTTTTTGACTCATTAGTCATTTCAACCTTGATAGATTTTACGATTGAAATTTCTCTTTATTCGGACAATTCATGCCGAGGTGGTTCTGTTCACAGTAAGGACAAATAGGAATATTGCTAAATATTTTACGTTTCGTATTTCTTTTTGGGCAATTTGAAATTACATGGCCATGTTCTTGGCAATTTATACATTTGTTTTGTCTAGTATAGCACTGATTCACTATATATAAAGCAATAAGATGGCTGGCTTAATAGATGCAATGTTGTTTATAAGAGCAAGGAAGTAATAAGGGCGGGAAACTGTATAATAGCATGGTTCAGGCCAGTAATAGTAGTATATGTGCACAAGTTGCTGGGCCCTTATTTAAAGAAAGACTTAGATATGCAGGAGAGAGTCAACGTAGGCATCAAGGATGATTTCTGGTTTGAGGGGAAGAGCTATGAGGAGAGGCTGTGAAGGAGTTAGGAATGTTCTTCTGTAGAAAGGCGATTTTCTTCAGAGGGACATGATACAAAGTCTTACAAAATATTTACATCTATTGATAATACAGAGATTAATAATTTTTCATGTAGAACATGGACAGGCGGACCACGGCGGCCGCATATAAGAAATTAAGAAGAAGGCAGCCATCGTGATATAAGAAAGCATGCATTCAGTAATTAGGGTTGTTAAAATTTTGGAATGGTTTGCCACAGGAGTTGTTGAGTGTGACTCGATGCAACATTTAAGAAATGGGTAGATTCGTTTATGGATGGGGTTGTGGAATCATATAATATATTGACGAATCCAAATTGGCGGGTTTTTAGTTGATATAGTTATAGTTAGATGGCATGTGTGACCATTAACTTAGTTATTAATGCATGTGAATGGTTTGGGTATCATATTTATATATCAAATTAGTTTTGAACTAAGCCAAATTTGGTGGATTTTAGTTACAACAAAAATTGAACAAGCCCTTAGGGTGCTTTGGGATTGCGATGAGCATGTTGGTTAGTGGTTGGACTGGACAGTCTCGATAGGGCCATGTGGGCTTTTTACTGTCTCTATATTCTTTATGTCTTTATGTCTATTTGCATGAACATGTTTGGGTAGTGGGTTGAATGGGACAGTCTCGATAGGCCATGTGCTTTTTACTGTACTCTATATTCTTTATGTCTTTATGTCTTTATGAACCACGTTGCCTGCAAATTACAATAAGGTTTTTTTCGACACTTTTCGGATATCATGTCTGGCTCTTTTACAGTAGTTGCAAATTATTGTGGGTTTAGACCACCATGATTGTTTTATTTGTTGATATTGTTGTGGTCTATGACCATAAGCTTTTGATGATATATTTTGACAGATGGGAAAAGATTTATCTTTAGAAAAGGTTTGAGAACCTTGATACTTTTTATTAAGTTGAAAGTGACAAACATTTCCAATGAGACCCGGTTTATTAACTTTAGATTTTTGCGTTAGATTTGAGGAATCTGAATAATCTGGAGATGAATAGGAATACTGTTCTACCGGTTTCTCATTACAATGTGTGGGAGGAAGTTTGTCAAGTTGTGAAACAAGTTTCGTTAGAGTCAATAAGATTGTCTGATTTTGTTCATAAATTGCTTTTAACCATTCAACAATTCCAATTGATGGTTGTAGTTGATGAGGATCATTTTGAAATTTAGGGTGGTTTGTAAGAGTTGTAAGAGAAGGACATTGGAGATCAGGCAATTGTGCCAATTTATTAAACAATAAAGTAGATTGTGAAGCTTGTTGTTGTAGGTGTTCTCGTAGAGTTTTGTTAAGGTCAGTTGTATCAGTAGAGGTTTCAGTAGACATTGTTGAAAAATGCAAAAAAATGAAAAGAAGTTTCGAAAAAGTTAGAAAACTAAGAATTAGAAAACAGAAAGAAAAGGTAGCAGGCTAGTCGGTAGTGATAGCAACTACGCTCTGCTACCAATAAAATGATTTGAAAGTTGAGACATGAGAATAGAGTATGTAAGAACTTACTGTTTAAGTTAAGGTCGTAGAGACACTATCGTGTCTTGGAATAAAGTTGCCACACTATTCGACCTATGAATGCTTCCTCTCTTTCTGTTTCTGTTGAGATTTTGATTTAGAAATTTGATGAAGTGGAGAGGTTGATAAGCTCGTGCGAAAGCAGATGAAACTCATGCAAATTAGCAGTTGCAGGATATGGAAAAAGATGAAAAGGAAGATTAGAGGATGCAAGGATGACATATAACATAAACAATGAAACATAAGCAATAAGCAAAATTATAATAATTACCTTAATTGATTTTACCAAGATTTAAAGGGAATGCAAGCTTTGTAAAGTTATTTAATTTAAGATGATTGAGAGGGGATAAGATAAATAGTAAAATGAGAGGTTTATTAAATAGTAAAATTATTTACAAAAGTAAATCATGTCATTATCATCCATGCACACTCTTAGGGGCATAGATAATTCTTTTTATTGAGTGATGGTACTAGGTACATTCGGTACCGTACTTGCGGGAACAATTTAATTTTTTAGAGTTGTGTACTTTTCATTTAAATCCCTGGGGGAACATTTCTTTTTGAGGTTTATGCACGGGAAGTACGAGGAATTTACAATTTTATGTTTTGAGAGATGTGTACCAGTGTACCTTCTTACTAATGTACATTAGTTACATAGTAATACATAAAATAATTATTAATAAATTAATTAATGCTATTTTTAAAGACACTGAATATAACACAATTGATAACTTTAATTTTTAGTTTTCAATTTTTAAATTGTTAATTTTTAATGTAAATTAATAAGTTATTTCGGTGATATGATATCACAATGTTCACAAATAAATTAAGTGACACAAAAAGAGTCCCGGCTCTTTCACTATGTAATGTTTAATTTGTTTTCAATTTTTAAAGAAGTCTACGCTTCACGTTTTAACTTTTAAAAAACTATATTTTCTTTAGGTTGTATGAATAATTCAAGAACAAGAACACTTTTTCCTTTTACTATTTAGTTTTAATTGTTCTTAAAAACCAAATATACTTTTTTAAGCTATTAAGTCAATTTTTATAAAGTTTTTCTAATTTTTAATTAGAGAAGGATAGTTTCTTTGACTGTTTTTATTTGACAAGAGGAAAGTTTCCTAAGACTTTTTCAGTTGATTGAGGGAACCAGGTCCCTGCCACGTCTTAATTTAGAATTTAGAGAAGAGAACAAGGTCCCAAACTAGTCTTTCAGTGAGTTAAAAGGGAACAAGGTCCCTAACCAGTTTTGATTTAGAAGGAAGAAGGTCCCAAACAGGTTGACCTATAAATTATTACATTTATTAGAAATAGCTAATCTTAAATTCAATTTTTATTTTATTATTTTGCCATTTTATCATTTTAACCTTGTTTAATATTATATATGACCTACCTCAAACCTTTGAGGCCATATATTTGATTATTTTGTAGAGAAAGTTGCTCATAGAGGACACTGTGGTCGAATACAAGTTGGATGAATTGATCTAAAAAGAAATAAAAAAGGTTCTACTTACAAAACTTCGAATCCATTGGAAAGTATGAACATTTAAAAGAAAGGACTTATGTGCTCCATTAAAAATTATATTCATATAATCATTATTCTCGGCCATTCAATATAATATTTCTTACCATCAATAGAGAAGTAATTTAATTAGATGAATGCAAGGTGCAATAAAAAAACATAGAAATCCATTAGAGATTGCTGTAATAAGAAAAAAATAAACATATATAATCAGATAATTGCATGGTAAGGTGACGGTAGGCATTTAAAAGCCTACAAATAATATATATATTATATATATATATATACTATATATATATATATATATATATATATATATATATATATATATATATATAGTATTATATATATAAGCTGTAGACAGGCGAGGGTCAGGGGGTTAAACCTCCCGAAATTATTTTAGCGCTTCAAAATTTTGATTCCTTAAGTCTTCAAATAATAATAATAAGAATTAATAATAATATAAATAATAAATAATAATAATAATAAAAAAATAATAATAAACAATAATAACAATAATAATAATAATAATAATAATAATACATAATAATTAATAATAATAATAATAATAATTAAAATAATAATTATAATTTTTAATCAACCAAATCCTAAAGTTCTTTATTAATGGAAATGAGGAGACATGTTTGTTGTCCGTAATTTCTTAGGTCAAATGGCTGTTCCCTCATAACAGTATAAAATATTAGACCAGCGGGGACTTAAATGTAAGTTTCAATGGCAAGATGATAGCAAATTTGGCACCTTCAATAAGCGAATTAATGCATGATGTATAAGATTTAAAAGATTAAGGTGGAGCTGTAGTCGTACTTGGAGTATGAAAAAGTTAGTTCATTTTTCAGCTAAATTCTTCTTTCACTCAAAATCCATGGTTCTAGTCATATTTGTTCTTTCCTCATAATCCATCGTTCGATCGTGCTTATTCTCTGGCCATTTAGGCTAGAGACAGCAGTGCCTATCGGGTGTGGAAAAAATTCTCGTTCTCTATCACTCTCGCTAAATATTCATTCAGCTAGAAATCGTAGCAGGGATACTCTTCGGACGAGCAAAGCTGGCTTTCATCAAAGGAAAAGTGCGCTAACCTCCTTGGTTCTCCTTACTGACAAATTTTGATCTCTAACAAACTTCTGTAAATCTGCCTCTCCTCCTCTTATTCGATCTGATCATTGTGTTGCTAATGTTCTCCAACTGAAAAGGCTAACTCTTCGGCCCCTCGCTCAACTATATTTCTCATGTCTTCAAATACTAGCAACTTTCCCTCCCGCAGTGTGGAAGCTCTTTCACATTGTTCAAAAAATATTCGAAAAAGGGAAGCCGCTTCTGAGCCTCCTAACTATCGCACTGTAAAGCTCTCACTTGTATTCTTCTAAGATCTTTGAAACCATTTCTCAACTCTCACTTCTTAATCATCTGGAAACTTCACTCCGATCGCCAGTACGCTCTCGTTGCACGAAGTCTACTGGCGTTATACATTCCTATCTAACCGAGTTATGGTTTTTCGCTCTAGGAACTTATCTCGGGAGACTTGCGTGTGGCGCTTGACATATCCAAAGCATTTGACCGAGTATGGCACGCGTCACTGCTCTCCAAGCTCCCCTCCTTTGGGTTTCCTTCCTTCTCTTTGCTTACTTAGATCTAGCTTTCTTTCCACATCGCTCAATATCGGCTGTTGTTTGTGCGGCGACTCTTCTTTTCTTCAATAGTGGTGTTTCAGGTTGTCTTATCTCCTACTTTATTCCTACTTTTCATTAATGAATTCTCACCTGCACCTCTAACTCCATCCACTCGTATTCCGATGACTCGACCCTTATTCTTTAACTTTATATCAATTCTACTCCCACTTTTACTTCTGGAATTGCTTCTCTCCTTAACTTTCCGATTTTATTCTCGGCTGATGGATAGAAATAAAACTTGTGAAATCAATCTTTAAAAACCAACTTTACAAATCTCCTTCTCCAAAATACCTTCTAAACTTTCCTGTCTCTTTCGACGGTTCTGTGTTCTCCGATTGACAATATAAACATCCTTGGGCCTTAACATGAACAAAAAAATGTCTTTGGAACCTCACATACAACGGTTGCTAGGGCCGGCCTCAAAGAACGGAAGTCTGTTTAGACTGTGAGACTTTCCTCTATTTCTCAGTTGCTCCGCTATACAAAGGTCTCATTCGCCCATGTATGGAGTACTGCTCTCATATCTGGGGGGGGGGGGGCTCTGGTTTCACCCGGCTTTTGGACAGGGGTCGGGGTCAACGGCAAAAAAGGCCTTATAAACTGTTCTAACTTCCAGTTCACTGGACCCTCTATCTTTGCGAGGCATGTTGGGGCTTTATCTCTAATCCTATAGGTACCGCAGCTGCAAGTGCTCGATTGAACTTATCACTCGCGTACCACCACCTTTACGACGCCTTCGTAACACAATAGGTGCTGTATCTGCGCACGAGTATTGTGTTGACATTGGTAACTCCAGGCTAGTTTGCTGTGGTGCTTCCTTCTTTCCCACCACCTCTGTTTTGTGGAATTCTCTTCCATCTTCTGTATTTCCTACTGAATTTAATCTCCTCACTTTAAAGCCTGCGTCTGTGCTCATATGCGTAATTTGCGCTAGATTTTAACTCTTGAGAGTACACACCCCCTCCTTGAATAGGGCTCTGCCCAGTATAAGTGGTGGTGACAACTGTAAAAAAAATCCTTGAATGCCAGATAATTGGCCAAATAACTGAATTCTCCTATTCCACCCCTCCAAAACATCATCTCAGATTATCCCAGAAAAATCGTACTCTTTTCAACATTTACCTCAGATGGATTCATTATGTCGCAAACCACACAAATTTTGACCTTTTCAAACATAAATTTAACCTTTAGACTTCTATTACTCACACACACAAAATCTACCATAGCTCTCTCTACCACAACTCACTTGGATTTTTTGGATTTTTCGAGAAAAAAATCAATTTTGATTTTTTGTTTTTTTTGGATTTTTTGAATTTTTTGAGATTCGTGAACGTCACGCGAAATATAATTTGTAAACAAACTTTTTTTTTAAGCTCGATTAGGTATTATTTTTAACCTAGCCCTATATCTGAGTTCAAAATCTAAAAATGGGGCTTATAGTCTATGACACAATGAAACAGCACACTAAAGAGTGTTATTTGTTTACTAATAATGATATTATATTAATTTAATTTATAAATCAGAATTAAAAGAAACATGTTTGAAACATGCTTCTTTTGTTGACAATTTTATAGTGTAGAAAATTTGAAAAACAGAGATAGCCTTGCTATGATATTTATTATTCTAATTTTTATTTTCTATTGAAGTTGGAATAATTTAAAATATCAAATAAACTTAAAAAATATATATAAAAAGCAAAAAATCAAAAGCAAAAAATCAAGATTTTTTGGAGCAAAAAATCAACGTGAAAAAATCAGTTGAAAAAATCAATGGATTTTTTCCGTGCCTTCTCTACCACAACTCACTCATCAGAATTGCCAATTCCTTCTATCCCCTCTCATTCCTTTCCACAGCAACACAAACCACATCACACCACACCACTCATTTTCATCGTTTCCTTTCATCTTGCTTCAGTCACAGCGAGCAAATCAAATTTGCTCTTTCTAAAACATTCATCACCTTTCTCCCATCTCCCTCAACTTTATTCCTCTGAAATTTTCATAAACGATTACGATTCATACATTTTTCGCCGAAGGATAGAAGGCGCGCTTACTGCGATCACGACCTTCTCCGAGGGCATGCATTAGCATTCCTGGCAAAAGATTAAGTGGTAGTAGGCAGCCAACCAAACTACCACCTCCCGTAGTCGCCTTCTACGACACGCAGACATACGATGTGGGCAATTTTTTCTCCCCTACCTATGGATATAAGGATAGCGATGTCTTTAGATGTTGTCTAGCAAGAGGGACTTTGCGTGTGGATATTTAAAGTATGTGTATATGCATATGTTGTCTGCGAGATGAGTGTGGATATGAACGCATAAAAAGAAAAAGGCGAACCATTAGGCACTGGAATGTCATACATACCATAAGCAAAAATGGCTATATATTTCATATATATATATATATAATATAATATATATATATTATATATATATATATATATATATAATTATAATATATATATATATATATTATATATATATATATATATATATAATATTAGATATATAATATATATATATAATATATATGTAATATAATATATATACTTTAATAATATAAATATATATATATTATATATATATTACTAATATACTATATATATATATTATATTTTATTTATATATATACTATATTAATATATAATATATATATATATATTTATATATATATAATATTATATATATATATATATATATATATATATATATATATATATATTTATGCGCTTATCGTTAAAGAATTGGTGAAAAATTATGATTTTTATTATTATATTATTATTATTAAGTTTAATATTATCAAAATTTCTTAATATTTATGTTCAATTAATCAGCAAAATAATCGGCAAAATTTGCCGATGACGATTGAAAAAAAAAAATATGCCGATTTTGCCGATGACGATGACAATGCCGATTAATCGTCCCATCACTAATATATATATTATATATATATATATAGATATTATAATATATATATATATATATATATATATATATTAATATATTAATATATATATATATATATATATATATATATATATATATATATATTAATATACAGTATATATATATATATATATATATATATAAGATATATATATATATATAACCTAACAACAGAAAAAAGTAATCAAACATAATATATATATATATATATATAATATATTATATATATATATGCGTTGGGATTAAAAAAAACGTGTTCGTTTTTTTTTTTTTAAAAACAAGCCAAATTTTTGGGTTTTTGTTTTTTTTAAATTACTTATTTTTTCATGTATATCAAGTCTTTTTAGGGTATTGAGCAATTAAAAAATACAGTAAATACAAATATGTTAAATGAGGTATTACAATATATAAAGTAGAGTTTAGTACTTAATAAAGCTTTATGCTTCTAGGGCATATAATATTACATTTCACATGATCTGGATATATATATTGTCGCGGATTTTACTCCGGACAAAGAAAAAGTATAGGGCCCACCCCTGAGGGGCAGAATAATATGCTAGAGAAACTACTGCCTAACTAAAAAAATTACTATACTCTATAACTATAACCTTGTAATTAAAACAAAATGAAAAAAATTAACAGCAATAAGTAACTACCTTTTAAATTGAGGGCGATTTCTTCCTTGTCAAAATACTTAGAAGATGAGAGGTCTTTGGTCGCCCAGGAAAAAAAAATGATGGTAACGTAAGCAGTGGGCTGGTGGGGCATGCGGCAGGCGGAAGCTCCCAGTGACAAGCGATTTGGTGGTAAGTGTGGTTGGTTAGTCACTCGCAACACATTCTCTCACACATGCAAAGGCCGCACTCATTCAAAAGTGGTGTTAACAATATAATACACAAACTTTGATGAAACATCAAAATAAATTACAAATAGGGAAATACATATACGTGATTCATAAATAGAGGGTAAGATTCAATGGTACAAGTAAAAATGGATAGATTCAAGAAAAAGAAAGTTAAAATAAACATACATAAAAAATGTAATTATACGGAACATTCAAAAAAAACTTACGGCTCCTCATTGTTGACCTCCTGGGGACTAGTTACCCCTCACACAGGTTGCTTTAGCAACTCATTTTGAAAATAAAAGTCATATACAAAATAAATAAACTTTCAAAATATCTGCTTCAATATATCTGAAACATAGCAACATTGATATAACACAAAAAAAAAAAAAAATCTAGCTACAAAATAAGTCATTCACACACCCCACTCACCACCTGAGTGAGTGGGGAAGAGGAATGAATAACAATAACAATAATGATCATAATAAGAGGAAAAGATGGGGTGGAGGACAACCTTCCGCTGGATAAAACCCGGCGGAAGGAGACCCCCCACACACACCTCCCCCTTTAAATCCTCCACCCCACACACCCACACCACTCGCACTACCAGCCCCAACCACCCACAAACACCACCAGCCTTTGAGGATACTGTCTTCTCTTCTCAAAAACTAACTAAACCATCACCATTTTTTTTTTTAACCCTTCACCAATCTTAAAACTAAATTATACTAAACATACTCACACTATACTAAAACTTACTCACACTATACTATACAAACTAAACTATCAGCTATCATACATTACATACACTAAAGAAATGAGAAATAAAAGGAATATAGTAGAAATACAAATAAAGTCAAAGAAGGGGCCCAAACAGGGACACTTCAGAAGTGCTTAAGGCCCCTTTCGCTTCTTTCGTTCTAACATTTTTGATTGCACCCATTCCACATTCAACACTGGCTTTCCACTTGCTCTAGTACACGGCCTTTCATACACATTCATCAGGGTTTCACCTTCATTACGAAATTCTTCTAATATCTCACCATCACCTGCATTATCCTCATCTTCAAGCAATTGCTGAGCTTTCTCTACCTCTGTTATCCATATCTCCTTTCTCTCTCTTGAAATCCTAGGAAACTAGTACTTTCTCTTATACCTCTAACAATTTTATCCAGAGTCATTCTAACATCTTTGCAAAAACTGTCCACATCTACTCCAAAACTTTCAAAACCTTCAAAATCACATTCACTCTGCAAACTTTTAAACAATTCCACAATACTATCCTGAATTACCTCTACTCTCACAGACCTATCCACCTCCATCAAGTTCTCACCAAAGGGATCATCATCTAGCCAAAACCCAACAAACGATTCCTCTCTAAATTGTTCCTTATCCGCTTTAGACTTTTCATCAACAAAATCTGGAACTACTTTCCGAGCCTTTCTCCTCTTGGATTTCCTTCCTTTCTATTGTACAAACAC
>JABUQX010098046.1:0-12500 GCA_015478945.1 Trachelipus rathkii | reverse complement strand
CTTAAAGTCTCTTATTTTCTGATTCGAGAAGAGCTCGTGTGACTGATAAAGAGGAATTACAAGTATGGATAATAGCAAACGATCTGCAATTGTAGGGAGTGTCCATGAAGCCCAACCCACTTTGCCTGAGGTCAAACTTCATGAGAGAGTTCAAATAATGTATTGCCTTCGAAATGCTAAAATTATTATTTATATCTGAAATGACAGCTTTCAAAAACACTTTTCTAGCTCGCTTGTGCTATAGGCCTTTTCCAAATGGGCATCTAATCTCGAAAACTTGAATGTTATGTTGCTGATATATCACACCCTACCTATGACGCAACTCAGGCAATTCGAACAAAATCTAACTAAATGCTCGCCAAAATCGGAGTTCTGTCGCAGTTGTCATTATAAAATTAGAATTAATTTTACAAGAGAAAGATTTTCTGATAAAGGATAAAGGTATCAATATGGTTTGACAACCTAACCTGCGAGTGTAAAACTCTAGAAATAGCATTGGAAACCAACGCGCCGAAAAAAAATGATCCTCTCGAGTGCTCTAGGAGAAGGAATTTTGAGGGAAGTAAAGGTGCAAATCAAACTGAAAGGGTGAAAATCATTCCTGGGAGTGCATGAAGATAAAGGCGTTCCTTCGCAGATCTTGGATTTTTTTTCCTTCTTCAAAAATAAATTGAAGAAAAATTACAAAATTTTCTCTCAGCTGAAATTGATAGAAAAAAAAGCTAATTTCCATTTTGAAAAAGTATTTTTTAGCTTTTTTAACATTGACATCACTCACGGGCAGAGTCCTTTTCAAGGAGGATGCAAAAAACGAAAGGATAGTAAACCCACCCAGTCCCTTACCTAAAGCAATTCCCTCAGGTGGGCGCAGACGTGGATCTTGAGGAAAGGATGGTTCAATACAGCTGGAAAAACAGATGAAGGCTAGGAGTTCCGCAAAACAGATGTGCCTAGAGAGGAGGAGATACCGCAACGAATGAGCCTTGAGTCTTCAATATTCACACAATATTCATGTGAGAGCAAGGCATATTTTGTGTTCTGGGGCGAGGCAGTGGTGGAGGAATGCGAGAGATCAAATCCCTCAAGAGCTTGCCGTTGTAATACCTATAGAAAAGAGATAGAGCGCTAATGTCAAATCGCAGAGAAAGAGGGCCAAGGGAGTTAGAAAGTAGGGAACCGTTTATAAGTCTCTTAGATTTAGATTCGACCCTGTTCAAAAGAAGGGTGGAATTGCAATCACATCAAATGTGAGAACAGTACCCCATACAGGGGCAGATAAGACCCTTATATAACTGGAGTAACTGAGCAGAAGAAAACAATTCACTCAATCTGAACAGAATTTCCAGCTTCCTTGAGGCCACCTTAGCAACCGATGTGATATGAAGTCTCCAAGACAATTCATTATTTATGTTCAGTCCAAAGAATGTTTATATTGCCACAGATGTAACGTTAGAGAAGTTGAAGGGGGATAGGAAAGTTAGGAGGTGTTTTAGAGAGGGAGATGTGAGGAAATTATTTTTTAAAATTTGAATTTCACAAGATTGTGGTTACCCCACTGAGAAATCCCGACCAGATCTGCAAGGATTGAATTGGAAAGCTGTAGGCAGAGGCAACTCTAGGTACAAAAAAGGGGCATATTTGAAATGAGTGGAAGAATGGAGAGTTGTCTTAGGCATAAGAGTGAATAAAGTTAGAAGTTCAGCTAAGAAGGTAGTTGAGGACAGTAGGAATAAGGTCGTAGATAGAACAGAACCTTTAGAAAAATCACAATTAAAAAGAAAAAAAGGAAGAGGTCGCTTAGGTGTTTATTTTTAGATGGACAATCGGGAAGTAAACCTAGACAAGAGTAAAGCAAAGAGAAGTCGAAAACTTCAATATGAGGTAGCTTAGAGAATAACGATGCGTGCCATATCCGGTTGAAAGCCTTAGATGTCAGCAGCTACAATCAAGCACTCGCCTTTATAGCCCCGTAAAGAGAGACAGACCAAAATCAGTAGAATGATAAAAATATGTCACTAAGAGCGACCTAGCGTCGAAATCCCCATACTAATGATCTGAATAAGGAAATGAAATTCTAATGTAAGGAAGTTTCAAAAATTTAGATAGAATGCAAGAATATACTATAGACATATAGAAGGTCAGATGCGCTACCCTTTTTCGGGAATCGCTGACATATAAAGCGACGAGCTTCCAACACTGAGAGAAAAGGATAGTATAAGCGCAATAGAGAGTAGAGTTAAACAGAGACAGCGCCAAAATAACAAGAAAGCACTCCCTTTAAAAACACGAGATGCCAATTTCATTATAAACTTCAAATCCCTTGCATCTCGTCGTGGAGTATTGGCAAGTAGAACAGGGATACCTGAGAGGGGAAGGATAGGAGAAGGTCCGGAATCTTCAGGGGATAGTTTGAAAAAAAACTAGCCAAAGGATAGTCTTTCAAGAAGGGGAATTTAGCAACACAACCATAAGGAAAAGCAGATTTACAGAAGTATAATTTTAAGATAAGACAGAAAACAATGACACACATCTGATTTTCACAAGACATACAGGAGACTACCCAACGACGACCAACCATCTCGACCTCACTTCCATTTTCATACAGCGGCGTCAACGCATCCCCTACGGCCATGAGCTTCAGCCAAACACTAACGAACATACCCACCACCACCAACAAACAAACCACAAACGCTAACCAAACAAAAGCAGAATGAAAATTATTAAAGAAAGGAGAACAGAACTTGTCACGCCGATACACATTCCGCTCCTCCTAGAGCGCACGAGAGCAAGTGTCATCGAACAAAGCATGATTCATTCCAACAGTAATTTGCGAAGAAGCCACGAAGAGTACCCAAATTATCAATATTAAAGTGCCCAAAAGTTTGTTTAGGGCAGGGCGGAGCTGCTGGAGATAGTGTTGTATTTAAAAGCTACAAGATTGTGGTCTGAGTTTCCGAATTACCGATAGGAGGGAAAATGGTGTACTTGAAGTGGTCAAGCATAAGTCAAGAGTGTTCAAGAATTGGTTGGGACGATCTGGGGTGTGTGTAGATTCTTTATTCAACTGTTCCAGAGCGTTGAGAATACTGAATGTTTTGGCCTTCTTCACACCTATATCAGTATGAGAGGAACCCAACCACTCAGCTTGGTGTACGTTGAAACCCATTTAGTAAAGGACCTCGGCATTTGGATGAGAAGAAGTAACAGTCTCGTGAGAAGTAGTAAGATATTTAAAAAGAACCGGAAAATCCGTTCCATTAGAAGAGCATTATCAGAAACACAAGATAATGGTAGTAGTAGGACGACAGATTTTAAGCCATGGAACATCGAAATTAGGAGATTCTAGATTTTCGAGTGTACAGAAGTATTTAATTTGTCCTGTAAACTCTGATATATCCTCATACTGGAAGGCATTACAATCTTCTTACTGCACAACAGACATGTGAGGTACAAGCTTCTCTAATCAAGTCGCTTTGGCGATGTTTTTCCTCTTTTATGATATCAAGGATTGATTCTTCCAAAGCTTCTCTCATTCCATCTTCGAAGATTCTCAAAATAAGCGCAATATTACGCTTTCTCATGCCGTGCATTATTAAGCAAATGAAATATTATTATTTGCAATTGCCTTTAAATAGTTTTACATCTTAAATGCTCCACCAATATATTGTAATTTATAATTTGAAATTTATTTAGGCAAATAGTTTGAATCTTTGCTTACTTCACTAACTTTGATTATCGTTTATCATTTTCTATCTTCAAAAAAAGAATAGAAAAAACTGTATAATAATTCTATCCCATCCTGAATAGTAGAAAAGAAGTGCTTCTTTTTCTACCCATTTAAAGCGGGAGAAAATTTTCAACAGTTTTTTCAGTCTTGAAGAGGATAAAGAAAAATGAAAAAAAATCTTTAACAAATAATAAAAACAACACTGCATTAGAAATAATAACATTAAAAAAAACGCAAATAAAAACAAACTGAATAATCCACCACATTCAATTAAATTCATTCAAATAATACATAATAATAATCACCTAAAAAACTCATACTATAATAACCTTACCGAATAATCAGACACATCAATAATAAATATAAGAATAATAATATACACCAATAGTTAATCTTCCACACTAACCACTAACACTCCACACCGACAACAAACAATACAACCCACCACTCATGCACAATCACAAGATAGAATAAACTTACTGCCACGAATAGAGAATCATACACAATAGTCTCTGCTATCCTGATAACGCCTCCACAATTACCAACAGCGTAACAATATTACTATGTTTGTAGGAGAGCATTTATAATATCTAATGCTTTACCTTCAGAACCTGGCGTCTAGCAGACAACCATATACCACTCTTCGCTCTGATCTACCTCACAGACTCAACAGACAACAAACCGATATAAGCACTATCGACCTCCACAACACCATCAGCCAATTTATCATCAAGATTCTCACATCTGGGTGTTCTCATATTGACATGATGCAACTTTGAGACCAACAATCCCCCAATATTACTTCCATACCTACTAAGCATCTAACATAAAGAGCCTAACCGACTGAGTCACCCCTTATAAACGAGTATCCCCAAATTCTTACACCACCCTCAACATTCGTACCAACGCTCACCTACTGCACACAAGAGACACTCACCAGATCTATTTAAATCCAAATATTGCTCGATTCAACTAGGACTATTCACACACGAAGACTAACGATGATAAAACCCACGTTAACCGAGTATAGCATTTAGAGGATATAACAAACTCCCACAAGTCATCTATCTTGAAACAAAACATGACAATCTCGCATCTATCCATCTGCACTTACCCGGACCAACACATCCCCCAATCCCTGCTGCGACAATTTTTCAGTTGCTAGGCATCAAACATATATACTTGCCTCCTCGTCCTACAACCATACACACAAACTACTGACTCATTCGTTCACTACTCATTCCTCTACGAAAAACACCTTATGAAACCCAAGAAATATTCTGAAAACTATGGTGACTAAACAGCTCAAGCGTCAAACAACGCACATCATAAACTATACCTCGAAATACTATCAACATTAATTATTCCTATCCACCGCTACAAAATTATTCATCCCCACATATCATATTATACTACTCTATTTTTCATTATTATTATAAATATCCTGTAATCAATAATATCATCATATCCTCATATATATCATCACATATCTCAGACTCAAAAATTCATTACTCACAATCATCTATACCTAATCGATCATAACTTAACTATCAGTTCAATTCATTATTCATACACCTTCATACACACACCATGACAAATTCCATCTATATCATTAATATATGTATCTAAATCAAAATATAACACAACACACTCTGACCTACACCAATTATATACTAATATTATTATTATTAATTATTAATTATTATTTAAGTCTTTTTCTCATCTATTTTATTTTATTTATCTATACACATAGCATATTCTCACCTTACCTTCGACTTATTTTTATTTCATCTCCATTCTATTTTTATACATCCATCCATATATTACACCAATTATATTTGCTAAAGTATTAATACCCGTCCCTATTATTATTATAAACACTCAATTAATATATATTATTATTATTATTCAACTATCCCTTCTTACTTATTAATCATTAATTCTATTATTATCGACCAATATAAATTATCCTTTAGTTCAGATCAGCCAAACCCTTATTCACGACATGAAAACACATTGATCAAAAATCATACAAACATATTCGAAAACAGAAATCAATAACAATAAGACACTATTTGCAATACCTATAACAAGCCCAATCGTAAACGCATCTCCACACATAACCTACTTTCAAACATTATATGAAACTATCGAACATTATCCTGAGCACATGCAGACTACTAAGCCCACTACACAATATCCCGTACTATACAACATAAATACACAATACTATTATATATCATTATAATATATATATACACTAATTATATATATATAATAAATATATATTATATTATAATATATATTATATATACCATATATATATAATACTACTATATATATGTATATATATATATAATTATATATAATATATATTAATATATATATAATAATATATATATATATATATATATTATAATATATATAGGTATATATATATATATATAATATCAATATAATTATATTAAATGATATTATATATAATATAATATATAAAAATATATATATTATAATAATATATATATAAAATATATATATTATATATATATTATATATATATTAATATATAATATTATATAGTTATTATATATAGTATATATGATAATGATATATATCATGAAAATATTCCATCCCAAACCTTAGATGAAGAAATTTTAAAATATTCTTAACTGCACCAACAAACCCCCTCTCTGAATTCAAATAACAAAACTTATTCTTAAATGATTCAATACGATCACCCTCGACTTTCATTTTTCAGATCTTTAGTCCAAAATAGAAAAACAAGGTTCTTCAAAGAAATAATACTTAACCCTTTCTTTTATGTCAAAAATGTTGATGGCACATGTATCATTCTCTAAAGTTCATACCAGCGTTTAAAATTTTATCCCAAAAATTTCAACCACAAGAGTTAAAATTTACCTAACGTAACTGTACATACAAATTAGGAATTTATATTTTTAGATGTAAAAATGAAAATACGCAACGAAATATGGCTTTTTTGAAAGAAAATATTTATATGTAAAAAACCATTTAAGGTGATATGAATATATCATCATAAAAACAAACTCTTGCCTATAAAATATTCTACAAAAGAACATCCAATTGGGGGGACCTTTGAAAAAATTAAAAGACATAAGTTATTAGAATGCAGGTCTCTCCTCAAGACATTCTCATAAACAAAGCTGGAAAGCACAGCAGAAAGTATTGATGATCTGAAAATAACCAGCAAAATAAAAATTAATCTTCTATTACAAAAGTGAAGTGGGACAAACTTTTCTAGAGAAGATCAAAAATTAAAAATATTTTAAATAAACTATTAAGCAAAAATAATGAACGTCTCGTGGAAAGGATTATATACACGAAGAGAAATTATCCTCTTGTTTAGCTACTCGTGATGAACATTCTGTGAGATTACTGACGTTACTATACAAGTTTCTACCTGCCAATGACAAATGGAGTACGCAACTTATATAGATTATATCACAATACTATAAGACAGCTACGCTGCAGCATAAATCAGCCAAATTAAGAAACAAACTACCATATGCCAAAAAATAAAAAACAAATACATCAATTACAACAACCCAATATAGTAAATTTACTTTAGATAATTACTAAAAAGAATGATTTTTAACAATAGACTAGCGTAGGGCCATCCTACAAGGAAAACTTAGAAGGATATCAATCAACACAAATACAATGAGATGATCCCGATCACTTAAGTTTTACTTAAAAAAAAATGAAAGCGAAAAGAGAAAAAAAAACAATAAATAAAAAATAATTAATAGTATACTTACATATTTAGTTTAAATTATTATTATATTGCAAACAATTGTAATTATGTTAATTTTAGATTTTCAGATTCTTTGTAAAGTAAATTAATGCATATCCTTGAAAAATGTTCACTGAGTCGACAAAGTTTGGATTATACAAAATTGACCAATTTTTATATTTTGGTCAAGAATTGTCATGGAAAAAGAATTAATGATATATATAATTTGTTAACAAAGATTAGAATAAAAATCATGCAAAAATTTATAATTATTCATTATATATATATTTAATTATTATAATTATATTATTATTATTATCTATTATTAATATTATATTATTATTATTTCATGATTTATATTATTAGTATTATTATTATTAATTATTACTATTATTATTATATTATTATTATTGTATATATATTAATCATAAATAGACCTTCCTGATTTTAGCGAACCGTCAGACGATTTTCATGAAACACAAGAAAAATATAATCAGGATCACAACATTGACATCTTATGGATAGCATGTTAAAATATCCTCTAGTGTTTATGATTATATTCTTTAACACTACAACATTAAAACATTTTTACAAAAGGTTTTTTAATAAGCTATATTTCCGTAATTCATAACTGATTATCAACTACTTACTGGTTTGGTATACACGATAGAGCGGGACCCTAGTGGAAAAATTTCACCAAGCCCATGCCATTAGATCGTGGTTTTCAATGAATTTTAATTAACATTTCCATAAGGAGATATTTTTAGGAATGCCTCTTACACTCGATTCGTAAACATAAATCTACATTTTCTACAGTATCATTAAAATTAGCGAGAGGTGCTCATTATTTTAAAAAAATCATCATCATCATCTCACATCATCATCATCATATCATCATCATCATCATCACATCATTATCATCATCACAATCATCATCAATCATCATCATTCATCATCATCATCATCATCATCTATTATCATTTTGCAATCATTCATCATCATCATCATCATCATCACATCATTATCATCAAACATCATCATATATTATTATCTAGTATTATATTACGATTATTTTTATTTATTATTATTATATATAATATATATTATTATTATTCATTCATTTATTATTATTTATTATTATTCCTACAATATTTAATTATGTTTTATTTCTATCAAACTTTTAGTGTCATTTTAGAATTGCAAAACCCACTTTTACTTACTCCCTTTGTAATAGAGAACTTTCTCCTTCATTCTGTCTTTTGTCTATTGCTAATACTTGGTTCTTAATATGTAGCGAATTGAGGCATGTTTCTGAATGTTGCTTTCTGTCCTGTAACAAATATGTTGGTAAATGACGGTGCAAATTACGAACAAAATTGGAAAACATTTAATAGTCTAAAAACTCAAAAAGCCATTGAAAATATTTCACAGTGTATCCAAAATGTCGACAAATAGTTTTCCTAGCGACACATTAAATCTTAATGGTCAAGTGGACATCTTTTGACAAATATAAATATTTAATTATTTTGAAGTTGCATTTCATATGAATATATATATTATATATATATCATTATATATAATAGTATATATAATATATATTATATAATATATATAAATAATATATATATATATATATACTTATATTATATATATTATTATATAATAAAATAATATAATAATAATATATATATATACATATATAACATCGATCAATCCAAGTTAAGCTAGGATTTAGGGCATCGTTCGCATCCATCCGTTAACTAGTTATAGGGCAACTTGATCCTACAGGCCACCTCAGCGTAGCGATAGTCTTAGGATAGTAGTTAATGGTGGTTTGTGAGAAAACTCTAAACATATCCATGAAAACGAATGTTGCACGAACGTTTATTATTATATATATATATATATATATATATAATATATATATATATTATATTAATATATATAATATATAATAAATAGAATAATATATATATATAGTATATATATTATACTATTATATATATATAATAAATCCTAATTATAATAAATAATAATTAAGAAATATAATTAAATAGAATTCTTGTAGCTGAGAACATTTTAATACGGTCATTATAAAATTAAAAATGTAATAAATTAAATGAATATAAAAGTCTATTCTTATTTTAAAATGTCAAATACTTTAGAGAATATCCAAAATTCTTCCTTATTTATAAAATTTCTACAATTTTTTCACTACCAATAATTATCATATGAGCATTCATATTATAAGAATTAAGAATGCGATTTTTCTCTTCAATCCCAACAGTTCCTTCCAAAATGTAATAATTATTATAATATGGATATATATATATAATATAATATATATTATACTATATATATTATAATATAATATATATTAATATAATATATAATAGATATAATATATATATATATAATATATAATATAATATATATATATATCCCCAAGATTAGGGGTTGAGTGCTTAGACATAACATAGTTGGAACAGAAAAAGTAGTCAGAAGAACATTAGCCCAACTCGAAAGAAAGCCCCCCTCCTTTTCCGTCCCTTTTATTACCCTATAATCAGAAAACTGAGTCGCAGTCAGAAATCTACCTATGGGTTTACGAACTCGACGGATAATTTTCCCACCTCCTTCCAATGAACATCTATAATCAATCCTGTGCTACTTCTACTTAATCTTACCTGGCATTCAGCTTTGTTGACCCAGCTAATCTATCCCCATTTCCCCTCATCTGATATCAAAATCCACCAAATACTCAACATCTCCTCCTTCACCACACAAGATCAATCATACTTTTCAACTTGATACCATCTCTACCTACACAACTCTTGTATACTTAATCAATACTCGTGTGTTTAAGAAAATATTACTTAAACCTGTGCCTCTTTCCCACAGAAATCAATACCTCTCCTATACCATCTTATTTTTCCTCACCCAAATTAACCTATTATACCATCCCATTTTGACACCTAATCCATCATTAGGTCTTCCAACACAATGAATATGAAGCTTCTACTCTCCCCCATTCTAAACATTATTCAGATTATTCCAAGTTGCCCTCTCCTCAACGTCACCATCAGATGCATCATATGTTACACCACATATACCTTGACCTTTTCAAACAAATTTAACCATTAGAATTCTAGACTCACACAACAAAGTCCCACCATAGCTCATGTGCCACATGTCCCTCATCAAATCGCAATTCCTTCTCTCTCTCCTCATTCTCTCTATCCAGAACACACATTTCACACCACACCCTCATTTTCACCATTTCCTTTCATCACGACCATGTCCGAGGTTTGCAAAAGCATACCTAGCAAGAGATAAGTATAATGAGAGACATCTGACCAACTACCACTGTCTTTGTCGACTCTACGTTCGCAGAGCATAAGCTGTGGAAATTCTTTCTTTCCCGCACACAGGATATTAAGGTTTATGTAAGGTGTTGCATTAAAAAAGAGTATATTACATTATAACGCAAAAGATAAAGGCGAACTAATTGGCACTAGGGATGCCATAGTATATAATATATTAAATTATAATATATAATATAATATTATATATAATATAAATAATATATATATATATATATATTATATATAATATATATATATAAAATATATATATATATATCATATATATATATATATATATAATATATATATATAAATTATGTATGGAAATAATAATAATTGTTTAGTATATATTAAATCTATTGAATATTATATATATATAAACTAACAAACCTCGGGTTTAATTCTGCTTCACTTCCTGCTGTTCGCTAAAGGGACGCTGTCTTCAGGAAGTATTCAAGTAACTTACATTTCATCCGATTGTTTAAAATCTGTTCTCCGTGACACTAAATATCCTTTCTTCGCAAGAAAATGCAATAATCGTCACTGTCTCTCTTACCTTACGTCCTTTTTGCTATTTATCAAACAAAAAATAACCTTTGTTATCTCTTACCCCATCCATCATTGTTTCGGGGGTTGACGACTTCTTTCACCCTCCGATAACTGATCTCGATCAATCTCTTCTCTAATTCCACCTTAGACGAATTAGTACTATTTTTGCTTCTCTCCTCTTTCCCGTTTATATAATCATGTTCTTACCCTTCTTCTAAAATGTTATTTTACATGCTCCAGCTAAACTAAGAAGAGCGCAACCAATCCTGATGGTTCCTCCGTTGTTTCTCAAAAACTTGTGTTTTCGCAGCATGCACCTTGCCTTGGAAACTATTCCGATCCCTTCTTTACTTCGAGTTCTTACTTTTCAGCCCGTGCCGAAAAATAAGGATTCCTCTCAAACCTCCAAACTATACCCACTATTTCCTAACTTCTGTTAATTTCTAAAGTTCCAATGTTATCCTTAGCAGAGATTTAAAAACATCTAAGTTACTTGCAGAAAATGAAGGTCAGCATCCTGTTTAGATAAAAGCAGCATATTCACAGTAAGAAACCCTTTCATGTAAGTAGCATCAGGTGTCGTTAGTTTAAAGTGACTAGAGAAGTAAAGCAAATTAGTTGCATCAGGTAAGACAATGTAGAGACAGGAGAGAGAGAAAGAGAGAGAGAAGAGAGAGAGAAATGAGAGAAGAGAGAGAGAGAGAAGAGAGAGAAGAGAGAGAGAAAGAGAGAGAGAAGAGAGAGAGAGAGAGAGAGAGAGTAAATGATAAGTAAAATTGAACTAAAATTTTTTTCCTTTCGTGGACCCTTTTTAAAAATCAAAAAATAACAGTAATTATTAAATAATGCCCTTCCTCTTAATTGTTTGAAAATCAATTTTGAATCGAGAATTATTTTTAACGAAAACCCTTCATTTAATATCAAATGATGTCGTCTTGAAGTTTTACTTTTAGCGACATTTTAATATACTTTTTTACTCTTTTACTATTTTAATCTTGCAAAAAGGTTTTCTGATCTGACTAGGAGCTTATCACTCTCTATAAGCCTTACACCGTTCACTATTTCTTGAAAAGAATCTCTCTCTTTT
>JABUQX010098045.1:22500-24090 GCA_015478945.1 Trachelipus rathkii | reverse complement strand
TAGATTTATCACTAATAATTTTATATTATTGTTACTATTATTGTTATTATTATTATTACTATTATTACTATTATTATTATTACCACTATTTCTATTATTATTATAACTATTATTATCATCATCATTACCATTATTATTATTATATTATCATTATTATTATTATTATTATTATTATTATTATTATTATTATTATTATTATTATTATTATTATTATTATTATTATTATTATTATTATTATTATTAGTTATTATTATAATTATTATAAATTATTAACACTATCACTTTATCATTAACACTAGTTTTGTCACTAATTATATTATTATTACCATTAGTAGATTAAAGAATGAATCCCAATCTCTAGCAACCACCATGTATCGAGCAGTCCTCTTGTTGAGCCTGAAAATGAAGATTATTATTATTATTATTATTATTGACACAAATTATTAACACTACCACTTTATCATTAACACTAGTTTTGTCACTAATTATATTATTATTACCATTAGTAGATTAAAGAATGAATCCCAATCTCTAGCAACCACCATGTATCGAGCAGTCCTCTTGTTGAGCCTGAAAATGAAGATTCGGAGAGGCGTCATAACCACACAGTTTACAACTTAAATCAGATTCCATTTGATCAAATTAAAACAGTCGATGAAGTATTCAAATATAAATTTCCAAATTTTCAAAAGTTGATTATATCAAATTTTTATAGCTTCACCGAAGATATCATAAAGTTATTTTAATTCTAAAAGTTGAAATATAATTTTCATTTAATGAAATATTCTTTTAAAACAAATTTAGTTTACCAAAAACATCAAAAATATCAATATTCTTCTATCAAATCTTTTCCGATGTTATTCCATCCAAAACTCAGTAGCTTGTCAGGACATCATCATAAGTGACACAATCTTGCAGCCCCTTCTGATTTCTTTCTTCGCTTGTTCCTGTCTTTTCTGATTTTCTTCTCTTTCTTCTATTTGCTGCTCCAACCTACCTCTCCAGAGGTACTATGAAAGACGACAGATTAAACGGACTGGCTATGATGAGTGTACACAGAAAATTTGTGTTTGACAATTATGATTATTTTATTCAAACAGTAGTTGATAAATTTGCGTTGAACCCAAGGAAATTACTTTTTTAATAATATCAATTTTGCAACTGCTCTATATTGGGAATTTTCCATCATTGCATCAATATTGTCTTTGATATTCTATTGTTTTAATAAAATAATTTTTTTTAATATTAATCATTTAATTATTAAAAACAAATTTTTTTTTCTGTGATCTTTTTTTAAATATATATATATAAAATAAAAATAAAAAAAAAGATATATATTATATATATATATATATATATTATATATATATATATATATAGATATTATTATTAATTATATATATAAGTCCTAAAAGCAAATGATGAAGTTTCAAAGAAAAGATGTTTGAATTTTATATAAGGAGGAAAAAAAGAAACACTAAAGGGCATTACGTAGGAAAAGAAGAGGTAATGAAACAGTTTGCAAGGATGATGAAAATGGGAGACTTACAAGGAAATAGGAAGGCTCTTTCCTGGAAGGAAGCGCGAAAG
>JABUQX010098045.1:5000-17500 GCA_015478945.1 Trachelipus rathkii | reverse complement strand
AATAACTGAAGAAACTGCATTTAGAAGAACAAGGGCGTTAGAAGTTAGCCAGGAATGTGTGATCAAATCCGTACATTGGAAACAAAATGATTGCGGATAATGAGGGAGCGAGAAGAATAAATTGTATTAGTATTATGGATTTAGCAACTGCGGGTATAATATAGGATTAAATAGGGAAGCCTCTATGGCGGGTGTTAAGTGATATTTGGTCTTGCGTTGGTAAGCTCTGAATGGAATCAAAATATGGTATGACGATAGTGAAGCTGATGTAAGAATAAAATAGTAAGTCGAAGTGATGGTTTTTATATAATAGCGGAGTTGCAGACAGGGATGTGCTTTGTCTCCTTGGCGAATCCAATCTGTATATAGGTGAGATTATTGAAAGAATAAGGTAGGGAGTTGACAAGGAATAGTGGGTTAGAATGATGGGCAGAATGGAAGAAAGCTGGAGGGTTCCCTTACCTATTATATGAGGATATTTGGTTTTGTGTAGCGAATCTGAGAGAGTTTGAGAGGACTGGTAGAGAGATTTGGTAGGGTGTGTAAAAGGGGGGGTTTGAAAGAAAACGTAAATAGAGTAAGGTTATTGTTGTGAGTGAGGACAGTCCTCGATGCGAAGTTATGTTAGATGGTGAGGCAGCTGGAAGGTGTCTGAATATAAATATTTAGGATATATGTTGAATGAAAAGGAGCGGATGATGCAGAGTGTAGTATGGAAGTTGTGAATAGCCACTAAGGTGGCTGGCTGCAATTAAATCGTTGGATGCTAAAAAGCGACTTAAGTCTTGAGTATGAGCGGTATGTTGTTACCCGTGTAAATGTATAGTAGTAGTGAGACTATGGTTGGAATAAGAGGTATAGCATCTAAAGTACAATGTGTTCAGATGGGGACAATCTAACAATCTAAGTGGCGTGTGTTTAGGTGTGAAAAGAATGAAAAAAATGAGGAATGAAAAAGTATTAGAGAGTTTGTTTGGTGTGGAGAAGGGTAAAATGAGAGAATAAATGAAAGTACGTTTGAGGATGGTTGGTCATTGTGGAAAGGAATGGGATGATAGTCGGCTCGGTTAAACGGATGATATAGTGGTTGAGTGTGTTAGGGAATCGCCGGATGCAACCGAAGAAAAAAGGGGAATTGAGTCAGAAATGGAAAGCCTGGAGGAGAGAAATGTGTGAGTTTGGCAGAGGCGAGAGAAAGGTGCATAACAGCGAGTTGAATTGCAGGTTTTGTGAGTTAAGGGTTATTGTTGTAGCCCACCTGGGGCAAGAATGAACCTCACATTGACGAGATGCCAAGTGAGGCGTCCGATCGTTGGTCCCGTAAGCTCTAGGTGTGAATTTTTTCTGACTACGGACGAGTTCTCACTAATCTCACTTCTTATATTTCAAGAAGGGGCAGTAAGGGCTGGGCTTTCTCTTACTACTTGCTTCTATTCTTCTATTATTTTTATGTTTCCGGGCATGTTACGCACATTACCTCCAGTCTTGGGGAGAGAGATGACGGTGATGATGATGATGATGATGATGATGATGATGATGATGATGATGATTTGAATGATTGATGATGATGATGATGATGATGATGATGATGATGCATGATATATATATATATTTTATAATATATATAATATAATATATATATATATATATTATATATATATATATATAATATATATATATATATATATATATATATAATATATTATATGCAATTTTTTATAAAATACCTTGTACTTGTACTTGTACTTGATGCCATGTACTTGTACTTGTACTTGTACTTGAGCAAATTCTAGAGTACTTGTACTTGAACAATTCTAGAGTACTTGTACGTGTACTTGTACTTGAAAAAATGTACTTGAACCCAACCCTGATATATATATATATATATAGATATATATCATCACCTACCTTTTCTCTCTAAGACTGGGGTAAGGTGCGATACATACACTGGAAACAGAAAATTAGTAGAAGAATATGACGCAAGTCAAAAAGAGAGCCCAGCCTTACCGCTATCTTTATACCTGTTAGAGAGAACTCCTCGCAGTCAGAAAAATCCGCCCTTGAGCTTCACGGGACCGTGACGGACCCCTCACAATGACATTTCGTCAGTGTAGGTTTCATCCCTTGGCCCAGGTGGGAAACAACACAAAAATCCCGCCATTCACTTCTATTATCACTTCTCGCCTCTGCCAAATTCACATTTTTCTCTCTTCCAGGCATTCCTTTACTTACTTTACTTCGGCCTCCGAGCCGGTCGATTCCAAACACAATCACCACTATACCTCCGCTTAACCTACCGACTATCATCCATCCACCACTCCCTAATGCGTTTATTCCTCATTTTATCAATTCTTCTCACACCTGACACATCCCTAAGTTTGTCAATCTGAACACATTGTACTTTTTTAAAAAAGGGGGAATTTTTTATTTTAACCCCTTTTACTTTAGATTTATACCTCTTATTTCAGACCATAGTTTCACTACTATACATTAACACAGGTATCAATATACCCTCATGTAGATACTAACGCACTCAAGACTTAGTCCTTTTACATCCACCAAAGATTTAATTGTTCCAGCCACCTTCCTACGATTAACAACTTTCCTACTACTCTCTGCATCATCCTTTCCCTTTTCATAAAAATATATATCCTAAGTATTTAAACTTAGTCACCTATTTCAGTTACTCACAACGAACATAACTTCACACCGAGAACTGTCCTCTTTCACAACCATAACCTTACTCTTATATACGTTTACTTTCAAACCTTTCCTTTTAAACACCCTGCCAAATCTCTCTACGAATCCTCTCAAACTCTTTGCAGATTCGCCACACAAAACTATATCATCCGTATATAAAAGGTAGGGCATCTACCCCTCTTTTCCATTCTCCATCTTTCTTACAGCTTTCCCATCCACAAATGCAGGTTCATCTATGACATAATCAATTAAACAAATGATCAGGGAGGACAGAGGTTTGAGCGTGGGGTCGGTTTAAAGCATTACTGCTTTACTTCTTTAGGGTCAATAAATTTATATTTTTTACACTGTGCATATCAAAAATTACGAAGACTACTTTAAAATTTTAATAATGAAACAAACTTTATCAAAAAAAATTTTTATTTTTTATTTTTTATTTATTTATTTATTTATTTATTTTTGTAAATAATAAAAAAGAAAATTATTAAAATAATTATAAAGTTACATATTGAAAAGAAAATATATTAAATATAGCAGTGTTTCAACTTAAGGAAATTGAATTGTTAATGCTTGAACGAAAACGGAATAACATGTATGATGTCATAGAAATGACGTCATGCACAAGATACTCTAAGATTTTGAAATAAGAACATGTATTGTATTTTCCACAGGGACATGTGTACTGGTTACGTTTGGCAAATACTTGAGATTTAAAATGTGGTATAAAAAATTATTAATGTCATGTCACCAGAGGTGCGGGTATGTGGTTTGTTGGGTATAAAACCTCTCAAACCCTAAATAAATGGGATGTCCGATTGTTTTCTGATCAGACCGTACGGCGAGATGAACCATATATATATATATATATATATATATATATATATATATATATATATATATATATATATATATATATATATATATATATATATATATATATATATATGAAAATGTATTTAAGTTATTCTATGAATAGTCTATAGACAAATTACATATTCATTGTGAAAAATGAAGCGAATAAATGAAAATAATGAAAGCAAAAATGAAAAATGGAGTCTATAATGTTTGACACAAAATTCACTCCATTTATATGCAAATTATCGAGATTTTTTGCTCGAAAATGGACCTGCGGAGATGCTATTCATCGGCAATAATAATAATAATAATAATAATAATAATAATAATAATAATACTAATAATAATAATAATAATAATAATAATAATAATAATAATAATAATAATAAATAATAATAATAATAATAATAATAATAATAATAATAATAATAATAATAATAATAAAATAATAATAATAATAATAATAATAATTATAATACCATAATAACACTAATAATAATAATAATAATAATAATAATAATAATAATAATAATAATAATAATAATAATAATAATAATAATAATAATAATAATAATAATAATAATAATAATAATAATAATAATAATAATAATAATACATAGTATGGAGCATCAATGCAAATAATAATAATAAAAAGAAGAATAATAATAACAAGAAGAATAATAAAAATTATAATAATAAGAGTTATAATAGAAATAAATTAACAGTAGTAATAATAATAATAATAATAATAATAATAATAATAATAATAATAATAATAATAATAATGGCAATAGTCCGTTTTAAGGTAATGTGTCAGATATCGATATTTTAGAAAAGATATCGATTTTATAATATTCCCACCATAGAATGTTGCCAAGTGTTTTCAAATAAACATCGTGCAGTATAAATATTTTATATATATATATATATATATATATATATATATATATATATATATATATATATATATATATATATGCCTTTATATTATTATTTTTTCTATATATATATATATTATATATATATATATATATATATATATATATATATATATATATATATATATATATATTTATATATATATATATATATATATATATATATATATATATATATATATATATATATATATATTATTATATTATATATATAGTATATATATATATATATATATATATATATATATTACCTTTTAAAAAAAGTTATTTTCTTAATATATAATTGACCAATGGCGATCCATAAATGATGAATTCTTTCTTTATGTTTATTGATTTACGTTTAAATAGGAATTCTGAAATACGAGTGTGTAAATGAAATTATTTAAATTGACACTATTTTCACATAGCAAAAGAAAAGAGTTTGAAGACTTTACACATAAAGAACAAACTGTAACTACTGTACACTAGAAACTGATACCATGTTGAAGATGCAACTAAAATCTAATACTGCTTTAATATATTTAAATGAAAAATTCAAATTATCAAGTTTTTGTAGTTTCATTACAATATTGTCTTCAGTTGAAAGGCAATGTGTTTGAATTCACACACATTTGCACAAATGGAGCAATATTACTTGTTATTTTATATATATATTATATATATATATATATATATATATATATATATATATATATATATATATATATATATATATTTATATTATATATTATATATATTATTATTATCAGTTCAGTTTATATATATATATTATTATTATATTATTATTATATTATTATTATATATATATATTATTATATATATATTATTATTATTATTATTATTATATATATATTATTATTATTATTATTATTATTATTATTATTATTATTATGTAGATATGTTATTATTATTAATATTATATATATTATTATTATTATATATATATATATATTATTATTATTATTATTATTATATTATATTATATTATATATATATTATATATTATTATATATATATACATAATTGGCTTTGATATATATATATATATATTATTATTATATATATATATATATATATATATATATATTATTATTATATATTATTATTATTATTATTATATTATATATATATATATATATATATATATATATGTTATTATTATTATTATTGCATATTATATGATATATATATATATATATTATATATTATTATTATTATATATTATTATATATTATTATTATTATTATTATTATATTATATATATATATTATTATTATATATTTATATATATATATATATATTATTACATATATTATATTATATATATATATATTATATTATTATATTATATATATATATAAATATCCTCTTAATTAATTTCATGATATATATATATTATTATTATTATATATTATTATTATATATACATACATATATATTATATATTATTATTATTACATATTATTATTATTATATATGATGTATATTATATTATTATATATTATTATTAGTTATATTGAGTTATTGTGTTGAGGTTGAGTTGATATATGCATATATATATATTATATATTATTATTATTATATTTATTATATTATATTGTTACATATACATATATTACATATGCATATATGATACATACATATACATATATATATTATATATATATATATAGATATATATATATATATATATATATATATATATATATATATAAATATATATATATATATATATATATATATATTGGTTATATAGAATATGTGTGTGTATATATAAATATATATATATATATATATATATATATATATATATATATATATATATATATATATATATATATATATATATATATATATATATATTCAAAATGTTTGAATTTTTATTTATTTTTTTTTATAAATTTTATTTTAAATATTTCATTAAACGGAATATGTACATGCACTATTATGTCACAAAATTTTTCATTTTTTCAAACTATTAATGTAAATTTTGCCGAAGCCAGTGTCACTCTTACGTGTTCGAACAAACCATATTTTTAAAAATATGGGTAACAACAATATCCAATAACCTACGATTATCGGAAAAATAACGATATTTGATAACATTACCTCAAACCGGAATATTACCATAAAAATAATAGTAATAATAATAATAATAATAATAAAAAATATACCATTAAAACTACAACTAATAATAATATAATAATAATAATAACAACAATAACAATAAATAATAATAATAATAATAATAATAATAATAATAATAATAATAATAATAATAATAATAATAATAATAATAATAATAATAATAATAATAATAATAATAATAATAATACAATTATATATTGGTATCACAACATCCAACCCTACCATCACACTTAAATTCTATATAGAACATGAGATTTAAAAATATTAATAACGGCTATAGAATCATCACCACCCTTCGTAGATTATGACCTAACGAGAGTAGGAATGCCCTCGTTAGTATTTAGATAATAAGAAGCTTCTGATATTTCTACGAAACGACCCAATGGTGATTGACTCCTGTACATTTTTAGGGAGATTATTCCACAATTCTATGCCCTTATATGAGATGGCCCTCCGCGATTTCGTTAGGGTGAATTTTGCTTTGTCTAAGGTATGGGAATTTGTGCTACGGAGATTGTTTGTTCTTAAAGTTTGGTTTTGTACAAGTATGTTAGTCAAAAGATCATTTGCAGTTCCATTTGTGAATTTAAAGATGTGACTACTTACTGTTAGGGTATAAATATCATTAAGTTTTAGTATAGACAAATTTTTGAATAGTGGGGTTGTGTGTTCACGGTAGTTTCGGGGCCCTGATATTACACGAATTATTTTTTTTTTTGCATAACGATTAGAGGTTGTAGCAGGTATTCACTTGCACAACCCCATACTGAAAGACAGTAGAGTAGATGAGGATAAACAAGACTATAGTAAAGGTTTTTTAAAATTTATTACAAAATTCCTTATCTTAAGGAATGCATAGTTAGCGTAGGATAATTTGCTAATGAGACTATTTATGTGTTCTTTGAAAGAAAGCTTGTCATCAAGGATAACACCTAATAACTTGGCAGACGATAGCCGATTTATAGTTATATTTTTTGCTCTTACATTTAGTTGAACAGGGTTCTTTTGATTTGTTATTACTAGGTAATTTGTTTTTTGTAGATTTAGGGAGAGTCTGTTTGCCTCTACCCATGTTATAATGTTTTTTAATTCATTATTTACTTTTTCGTTAAGTGTGTTTATATTACGGTCTGATATTAAGATTGCAGTGTCGTCAGCATATTGAGAGTGTATTGAACTGTGACAATTTTGAAAGTCATTAGTATATATATTAAAGAATAGCGGCCCCAGTATGGAGCCCTGAGGGACACCGTGGGAAATTGAGGCAAGTGAGGATGATGTGTTTTGTCAGATAAGTATGATTGAAACCATTGTAGTGAACCATTAGTGATACCAAGTCTCTCTAATTTGCTTAAGAGTAGGTTGTGTGGAACTACATCGAATGCTTTCGAGAAATCTAGAAGTAAGAGTACACATGTTTGTTTTTCATTTAGTGCTTTGTATAGTTTTTCAGTAAGGAATACCAGAGCATCCTCTGTGTTACGGTTTTTGGTGAAACCAAACTGATTTTGTGATAAAAGCCCATTTTCATGCAAATAATTAGTAAGTTGTCCATGAACTAATTTTTCAAAGATTTTACCAGTTGTATGTAGGATTGAAATCGGACGAGAGTTTTTCGGAAGGGAGGTGTCAGAGCTCTTGGGAACAGGGGTAACTTTTGCGATTTTTAATTCAGTTGGATAGTAATGTAATTCAATTGAGTTGTTATAAAGAGCGGCTAATATTGGTGAAATTTCTTTTTTACAGTGTTTGTATATCCAGTTCGGGACACTCTGAAAGTCGGAGCTTTTATTCATGAGCCCATTTATAACACACTCAACGTCAGATGTTGATATTCTTTCGAATGCAAAGTTCTGCCCTTCGTGTGGTCTTAAATAATCGGCAAAGATCCTCTCTGTTTCTGGAACTTCGGCTGCTAAGGCTGCCCCTACGGTAGTAAAGTAGGAGTTCAATTCATTGACTATGCGTTGCTTGTTTGTAACTATTTCATCACCTATTTTTAATTCTTCAATTTTTGTTTTCTGTGTATTGTGACGGTTTAAAATGTCGTTAATAATGCCCCATTGCGATCGTGGATTGGATTGAGTCTGGTTGAATTTATCAGCAAAGAAACTAGCTTTGGATTTCCTTATTAATTTTTTTAGTGTTGAGGCGTATTCTGTGTAAACATGCATCGGTATGGTACCCATTTTAGCACTTTTATGTAGAGTGTGTTTTTGTTTAATTGAAGTTAATAGTGCTTTTGTCAACCACTTATTCATTGTCCTCTTTTCTGAGATTGTTTTGTGTTTTATGGGGAAGTTTTTATCATACGTGTCATATAGAATGGAGCTAAATTTTTTGTATTTTTCATCTAATGAAAGATTATCGTCATGGACAAAAGAGAAGTCTGTATTTTTTATTTGGCGTAGAAATGTTTGTTTACGGTCTTCTGATATTAGCCTATATTTTACTTTCTTTTGCACTAGGGGAACAGTCGAAGATTCAAATGTAAGGATGCAGGGGTAGTGGTTCGAGAGGTCGGTGTTTAGTCTAAGGGATTTTGTTGAACCACGATTATTTGACCACATATGGCCAATGATAGTGGAGTTATTGAGTTCATTTGGCCGTGTAATTCCTGTAATATAGTTAAGGTAACCGTTTGACGTCATTGTGTCAATTAGCAACTTTTTTCCACAGGAATTGGTATTATTACTAGACACGTCGATATTAAAGTCACCAGCTATTACAGTGATCCCACTTTTCAGTGTAGAGCTACATAAATCATCAAGCTTTGTGTAAAATTCCCTCTACTCCCTTGTGGTGGTCTGTAAACTCCTAATAAGTTTATTGTTTTAGATCCTTCTTTAAATGTTACGCCAAGAGCCTCGATGTCAGAGTTAATGACTGAGAAAATTTCTTTTGCTTTTAAGCTCTTTTTAATAAGTACTGAGACATCTATTCCTTCTCTTTCTTTACGGCAAACGTTGAACATATCATAACCTGAGAGGGAGTACAGGTCTTTGTTATAGTTTTTTTTAGAAAAGTCTCTGTGAGGACAATGCATGAAAACTTAGCACCAAGGGATGAGAGTAGGTTAGATAGGTCATCATGGTGTTTTGGAAGGCTCCTTATGTTGATACTTATAAATTTCAGGCATTCACGGCCTTTATACAAATCATCTAGCTCATTTAGTAAGAGAAGAGGATTCACTTCATTGTTCAAGTTGTAACGAAAATTGTTTATCCCTTTCAGTACGAGAGTAGGTTTTTCATTTATTTTATAGTTTTTTTCTATTGTATTATATTTATTTTGAGTGTAGAAGATGGTTTATTATCTTTTTTCTCCGATTTTTTTTATTATGTTAATTTAGAAGACGGTACATGAGAGTACCGTCAGACTTTCAATGTCACATTTAAAACTAATTTCTTTGATAATTTACTTGTAAAATAACTTTAAAAAAATCATTTTCACATCAATTTTAATAACGAAAAATATAATTAACTTGTAAAACTCAATTATTACTTATATATATATATATATATATATATATATATATATATATATATATATATTTTTTATATATATATATATATAAATATATATATATTATATATATATATATATATATATATATATATATATATATATATATATATATATATATATATATATATATATATATATATATATATATATATATATATATATATATATATATATATATAATCTTTCTCACCAAGCGTGTAGGTTAGGGCTGTGCCCTCTCACTTACGAAGCCCCTCCATGCCGTCCTGTCTCGGTACATCTCCTCTTCCTCCACCTGTTCAAGGTTTCGTCCTCTCTTCATTGCAGCTGCCACAACTCCATCTACCCATCTCTTCCTTGGTCTTCTTCCCGCCGGACGTATAGCGTAACATTTTGCCGCGTATCTCTCATCTTTCATTCTTCTAACATGTTCGTACCATCTCAACTGTTGTTTTCCCACCAGATCCAGAACAGACTCCACCTTCAGCTCGCGCCTAATCTCCACATTTCTCCTCCTCTCCCATCTACTTGCTCCGACTATCAGTCTTAACACCTTCATCTCCGCCGCCTCCACCCTACTTCTGGTTTTGGTGGTCAGAGTCCACTTATTCGCTCCGTACATCAGCGTCGCTCTCAGCATCGTGGTATAAATGAGCACCTTCACCTTTCTTGTCACATGCCTGTTCTTCAATATCGGGTACAGTTGCCTCAGTCTTCTTGAAAATTTCTCGATCTTTCCCTCGATCTCCTGTGTCATCTTCCCCTCCGAATTCACCGTCACTCCCAGGTAACTGAAGCTTCCGTGTCTCGAAACATGATCCCGTCCACCTGGATCTCACATCTATCCCTCTCCCTCGAAATCTTCATCACCTCTGTCTTCTCTTTGTTCATCTTCATCCACTCATCTCGTAACACTTCTGACCATATTGTCATCACCCTTTGTAATGTCTCCTTATCTCTCGTCACCATAGCTATATCATCAGCATATACCATAACCATCTCCTCTTCCTCTTCCAGCGCCATTCTTATACATTTATCCATATACATGACAAAAAGTAACGGTGAGATACCGCCTTGTCTAACTCCCGTCTCCACCTCAAACCATTCACCAACCCCATTTGACGTTCTCACAGCACTTTCATTACCTATGTGCATTCCTTCTATTACCCTAATTAACATTCGGTCTATTCCGTAGTATGGGTCACATATCATTTTCCATAGCTTTTCCCTAGGCACCGTGTCAAAAGCTTTCTCTAAATCGATAAAAGATACATAAATGTATCTTCCCCACTCCCAGTTTTTCTCAATTTTCATATTCAAGCAGAAAATCAGATCAGTTGTTCCTCTTTCTGGTCTAAATCCATGTTGTCCTTCATTTAGTTTATTCTCCACTATCTCTCTCAGTTGTTTTCCCAATCTTCTCATATACCTTACTTGCATGTGTAAGCAAGGATATTCCTCTATAGTTGTTGCAATCACTTCTATCCTCCTTCGATATAAAGGTGTGTAGTGTACATAGAAGTTTATTTGATAGATTTAGTAAATTAACTATACTAGAACTTATATATATATATACTATATATATATATATATATATATATATATATACATATATATATATATATATATATATATATATATATATATATATATATAGTAAATAAGATATATAAATATATATATATATATATATATACAGTATATATATATATATATATATATATATATATATATATATATATATATATATATATATATATATATATATATATATATATATATATATATATATATATATATATATATTTTATATATATATATTAATATATATATAAAAATATATATATATATATATATATATATATATATATATATATATATATATATATATATATATATATATATATATATATATTGTACTTTACATTGACAATTCATGGAACTTCTCAAAGCAAAGCAGAAAGAGAGAGAGAGAGAGAGAGAGAGAGAGAGAGAGAGAGAGAGAGAGAGAGAGAGAGAGAGAGAGAGAGAGAGAGAGAGAGAGATAATTTTTTTGCTATTACTTTATACTGTCGTATATATATTATATATATATATATATATATATATATATATATATATATATATATATATATATATATATATATATATATATATATATATATATATATATATATATATATTTTTATTATTATTATTTATATATATATATATATATATATATATATATATATATATATATATATATATATATATATATATATATATATATATATATATATATATATATATATATATATATATATATATATATATATTCTGTAATAAGTTGCATAAATAGCACTTATAAAT
>JABUQX010098044.1:0-7500 GCA_015478945.1 Trachelipus rathkii | reverse complement strand
GGCTTACTGGGGAGATTGTGTATTTCTTCTTAGCCGTTTTGTCTTAGCAATCTCAAACTCTGTTACCCTTATTTCCTTAAATGTTTCTGAACTAATTTCTGTCTTTTTCTCAGTTTTCTCCTGATTTATGTCATTTTCCTTTAAATTATATATCACATGATTGTTTTTTCTCTTTTGTTTATCTTCTATTTCAAAGTTTTCTTTTCTAATGGTTTCTATAAGCTGCTTCTTATCTATTGTGAATGTCTCATTTTCTTCCTTCTCAATTTTCCTATTTTCATTTGCAATTCTTTTATGATGTCTAAGATCGTTAACAATTTTGATTGGTCCTTGACTTCTTTCCTTAGATTGCTAATTTCATTTAGATTCTCCATACAGTCTTGGCAAGCTCGCGACATGTTTTTCTTTTCGATTAACATTTTATATTGATTTTTCAGCCGTTTTCGTTTATGTATTTGTGCTTACGAAACGTAAGAGATGCTCGAGTTGGCGTTCGTTTTTGTCAAACTTAGCGCAAAACGAAAAATGCTCACCAAACGTGATGAATTTCCTCAATTCTGTCAGGTTGCAATTTCTCGTGCTTGCCGATCTTAGCACGTACTTACGAAAAAATGTAAACAAACAAGATAGCGGAGTGGTAGACCCGTTTGAATTGACGGATGTTTCATTCAATAAAATTAGCTCAAAATCTAATTTCTTCCAAATCGATAAACTCCATCATAATAATTGATCAATTATTTGTAATATAAAACATTTGTTATTTTTTTTTATTTCTGCTTATTCCAAAACCACGTGCTCCATCACAACAGCTGATTCAGATTGTTTGCAATCAAAAGTGACTTTCATGAGCAATCACGTTCGTTTATGCAAGAAATTCGTGCTAAAACAGGGTAAGCATTTCTTATCGAACGTAAGCACAAAAGCCAAAAACGATAACGGTCTTTTTAACATCAGCAGTTTCAGCACATTTTGGTGTAGCATGAAACCACTCTGTACATCGCTCACATTCTATACTATTCGATCTAGGGCCTATGTTATGGTTACATTTGCCGCACTTACATTCAGTAATCTTAGTTTTTTCTTTTATTTTATTCTTAAAATTATATTTATTCTTTGTATTTATTCTTTATATTTATAATTTTGGTATTGTTCTATATTTGAATCAGTTCATATTTTCTGAAAAAATTTTCCAAGTTCAAAAAAATTTCTAAGTTCAGAAAAGTTAAGTTAAGTTTTTTAAGAATATTTTTTAGTGGCAAGCTTCTGGCATAATTCCAGAAGCTTGCCACTAAAGAATTTTCTTAAAAAACTTAACTTAACTTAACTTTTCTGAACTTAGAAATTTTTTTGAACAGAAAATATGAACTGATTCAAATATAGAACTTTCCCATAATTTTATATATTTATATTTATAAATATGTATTTATAAATATAATTTTAACTAATTTGTTCAACGTGGACCTTTTCTCACAAAATTCAAACTCATAATATCAAAAAATACAATATCAAAATCCAATATCAAAATTTAATATCAATTGTTGCCATAGTTGCCAGATCAAATTGCTTTCAGAAACAGTTACAAAACTAATTTCGCTAGAGCTTAGATTGTTCGGCTGAAAAAGTTAGATTATTTTTGTTATGAAAAATAATTGCCAAAAAATAAACAATTTGTATGCTTGAAGTGCTTATGTGGTTTTTATTTTATATTTTTATTTTGAAAGTAGTAAGTTTCTTAAAACTAATCATTTAATTGTTTTAGAATCTTAACTTCTAGTAGTTGTTTTTTTTTTTTTAACTATTATTAAAGTATTTACTCAGTATAGTCGTTAATCGATGGTTTAGTCATGTGTATACAACTTTAATTATAGCCCATTTGTAATACGCATTTGTACTATACTTTGTACTTATTAAAAACGAAAAACATTTCATCACAGATAATTAATAATATTAATACACTATGATTTCATTGTTAAGAATAAGGAATTTGTGATAAGATATATGCTTATTCATGTTATATGCTTATCTGTTACACATCTGAATCATAAATGAATACAAATTATCCCATTGTGCATTTTTATTTTCTGATTATTTTATTGTTTATGAATTACAGGGTAGTATGATTAGTCTTGTGGTTTGGAATAAGTTATAATGCTAGTTCAAAATAATTCTTGGTTTGGAGGTTTGGACTGAAAGAGACCGATCAAAAGTGTTATGTTTATTTAGTGTATTTATTTACTTAGTTTATTTGGATTAAGCCAACTTCATGGCAATCAGGGATATTATTTACCCTGTAGAAACTGAATTTACAAAATACACATAAAAATGGGTTAGAGAAGGGCTAAGTAAATATGGAGTTCGGTGTACTCTGAATCATTTAAATACTCTATTAAAAGTTTAAACTATAAACATTTAAATAAAATTGTAGCCTATAAAAAAATTATTCAAATTTTTTTTCTACTGATTTTTGTATGTATATTTTAAGATTATATTTTTAATAAAAATATAATAAATAATGTTCAATTAGGCTTCATTTTATTCATAAAGGTATGAAGAAACACTGTCAAAATGGGTTTCAGATTATATGTGTATAATTTTAGAATGATATTTGTATGATCCATGGCAAATTTTTATTTTCGCCAATGTATCTCATATATCATTCTAAAATTGTACACATTAAGGAGAGATAATCAAAGTTATTTTTTGTGGTATACCTACGGGTTGGGACTTCTAATATGTATTTAATTATTAAACAGATAGTATTATCAGTAGCTACCATATATATTTTTTTCTTTAATTAATATACTGGTTATTATGCTGAAGAGTACTAAACTTTGATATTTTTATTAATCCCTAAAAAAATTTTAAAATCCAAACTAAAAAAATGGTGTTGTGTTGGAAATACAAAATTATAACACCATTAAATTATTTAAAAAAAATAATAATATAAATTATTTAAATGAGGTCATATCAATTGCTTGCTTGTCTCTACTGTTACTCATGGAAGGAGTACAGCGTCTGTCATGATTTGTCACCTCAAATTTTGTCATAACATTGGTTTCAGTAATTGAATGATTTAAACTATGCAGATGATTAGCCTGCATAATTTTGACTAATGGAAATCTTGGAGAGCTAATACAGAAATCACCAAAGTTTTTTTTTTTCTGAGGAAAGGATTGAGAAGTAGAGGAAAAATTTATCAAACTTAAGAAATATTTTAATTTTTTATTACTAAATTGAACATTTGTAAGAAATATTTTAATTTTTCAGTCCTAATTTGAGCATTTGAAATTCAAATTAAAAAAAAAAAAAAAAAAAAACATATACTATATAGATATATATAAATTTTATAAATAAGACATATATAAATATATATATATTATATACTATATATATATATATACTATATATATATATATATATATATATATATATATAATATTATATACAGTAGTTATATATTATTAAAAGAAAATTAATATTTTAAAAATTCAATGGTGGAGCAACAAGATTTTCCATCCTGGTCTTTCAGTTAATTTTAAACAAGATATATAGTTTGTGATTTAAACTAAGTAATTTGTGATGTGAAGAAAGAAAATGTTTAAATTGATTCTTTTGAGTAATTTCAGATAACAAATCATGATTTGGAAATAGAAATTACTGAAACTACTACTAGATAATTTTAGGTTGTTAAAGGATGGATGTTTGGGCACCGTCAGGACAAACAAAAATATTATTCCTATGATTCAAAGAGCGGGGAACCCTCTTTAACCATTTTCTTTCTTCCCATGTATAGTTGGGTTGCAGGAGTATTTAGTATAATTTCTGACACTACCTTGCAGTCACATAGGATATGGTGCTGAGGATATATATACAGAATACAGAATACAGAATATATAGGCCTATAATATATATATATATATATATATATAGTATATATATAATAATATAATATATATAATACTATATATATATTATATATACACTTATATATACAGAGTATACATATATATATATAGGTATATTATATATATATATATATATATATATATATATATATATATATATATATATATATATATTAATATATATATATATATATATATAATATAATATAGGTAATATATATACCGTACATGTAGGAAAAAGTTAGGTTTACCAACTTTAGCATATACCTAATAATTAACAAAGTATTTATATCAGTATATAGGGCCTACTTAGCAGTTAGTTTGAAATTTTGCTCTATGTATTCATGGCACTCAGTCTCTCAGAAACTTATTGAGGCAGAGTATGCATATTATAAAGGTCCTACTGTATGTTATGTTAATCAATTTAAGGCACCCTTTTTCATTTTAATTACATTATAATGTGGTGGTTAAGTAAAAATGATATTTTAATATTAGTTTTTTTTCTTTTTTCAGATTTGAAAAGAAATCAATTGTTTTTAGTAAAATCTTAAAATACTTTACTAAAGATGCATTTATAGGCCTGCATGACAATTTGGCCAACCTAATGGCAGATGGCCTAAATTTTCCTTTAGTCCGGTATGCATTTTAATAAATTAGAGTTGTGTGCTATTGCTTGCCACCCTTCCCATGATTTCAATAAAGAAGGTGTTTTAATTTTTTTAGAAAAGCAAGATGGTTTTTTTAGAAGAACTGATAAAGGTTTGATTTTTTTTTTTTTTTTTTTTTTTAATGTATATATATATCTACCCGAGACTAGTTTTACTCTAAAGAATGAGAATTGTATAGAGTAGTATTAGATTTCTTATTTTTGACTAAGTAATTATCCAACATCTAGTACAGTCATTATTAGTGATTCTACCAACCGTATAAAGATTTACTTTTATATATTATTATATAATATACGATCATATATATATATATATATACTATATATATAATATTAATACTTATATATATATAGTTATATATATTACAGGTGGCGTACTTAGGGGGGCGCCATGGCCCCCCCCCGAAAATTTTCTAGACACTAAAAATTTTTACGTATCATATCCGTTTAATAAATATAAAGTGCAGAAGTTAAATTAATTTTATTATAATTATCGCTGTCAGAAACAAATCTCGTAAGTCCATTAGTGATAAAACTAAACTTGAAAACATCAGAGAAAATGCAACATTAGAATTTCAGTTGATTTTGTAAGGAAAATGTGTAGCGCCATCTGAATCGAACTGAGTATTGACAACATTGCTGTAACAGAGAATTAACAAATTCCAAAAATACAGAATCCAACTTCCCACTTCCGACCCGATAGAATTCATATATCGCACACCATTTTATTATATCATTTTTGGATGATTTAATATCAGCATTAGAAGAAGCAGGTTTTTAAATTTCCGTGCGCAATTTGTCCATACCGAAACGCGCGTGTAATGTGTCAGTAGAGAAGATAAAGGTGCTGTAATGTTTTACAAGGTAAGCATCTCGAAAAGCCCAAATAGAAGCATTTTAGCTAAAAGCAGAATGCCGGCATCTTACTGAAATTTGAAATGGCATCACAGCACAGCTCGCCCAAAAACACCGCAATAGATCGACTAGTTTCTTGTTCGCAGTCCAATTTCCAAATATTTACATCTTGTTGCAAATACTGCCAATTTTACTCGTATTTAATACTTCAGTAGAAAGAAGCTTTTCAACATTAAGACTTCGGAAAACCTACTTGAGAAATAATATTGGAGATGAAAGACTTACTCGACTTGCCCTCCTCTACATACATCGAAATATTGAATAAAAAATTGAAGATGTATCTCAGACTTCGCTCACTCTCAGTCAGGCGCATTTAAACTTAACAATGTTGGTAGATGATTTTAGTCAATTCCATAATAAACTCTTCCCATATTTTTCTTAGGAATTTAATATTTTGTCCTTCCACTTTAAAATATAATTATATATATATATATACCTATATACTATACTATATATACCTACCTATATATATATATAGTATATATATATATTATATACATATATATATAATTTATATAATATTACTAATATATACATATATATATATATAATATACTATATATATATATATATATATATATATAAAGACACAAAATGTGTGGTATCGGTAAAAATATGATCGTGTATCACGTGAGTGCTATATTATATATTATATATATATATATTATATACTATATAATATATTTATTATTATATATATATATATATCAATATATATATATAATATATAATAATATATATATATATATATAATATAATATATATACTATATATATATATATATATATATATATATACTATACCGTACTATATATATAATATTAACTATATATATATATATATACATATATAATTAATATATATATATATAATATATATATATATATAATACTATAGTATATACTATATATATATATATATATATATATTAGTGATGCACGCATACCATCGGCCTATCGGTCTATCGGTATCGTGGTATCGGATCGATTTTTGACAGTATCGGATCGGCTATCCGGAATTTTGAAGCATAGTAGTATCGGTATCGGTATCGGCTCATAAAAAAATAGAGTATCGGTAACGTAATAGACTTTTGTAAAAGGATGATTTTTGCATTATATATATATATATACTATATATATATATATATATCATATATATATATATATATTATAACTATATAATATATTATAATATATATATATACTATATATATATATATTATATCTATAATATATATATAATCCGCAAATTTGTTTGATAATTTCCGTATCTATCTTACCCAATGTAATGTTAATATAAGACGTTTTCGATTGGCCTTTGTGCTTACGAACGAAACGCAAATCTCGAGTTTCAGTTCGTTGTTTGCCCTAAACTTAGTGCAAAAATCGTAGCGAAAATTGCTTACCAAACGTAAGGAATTTCCCTTAATTCTGTAAGGTTGCTATTTCCAGTGATTGCTGAATTTAGTACGTTTTTATGGCAAATGTGTAAAAACAAAAAAAATTGACGGCGTTGTAGGCCCGGTTAAATTGCATGAATATTCTAACCCTTGAGTATGCAACCCTTTAAATCTTAATTTCTTCCAAATCGCATTAAACTCCAATCACAACTATTGATCAATTTTTTTTGTAATATAAACCATGTTATTTTTTATTTTTTTTTATTTGTTTTTTGTTTATCCGAAATTGACGGGCTTCATCACAAAAGCCGATTCCAATTGCTTGCAAAACAAAAGGTAAACCGCGTATGAGAAATTGTGTTCGCTTTTGCACGGAAATTCGGGAAAATTAGTTGCAGGCAATCAGTGCCAAGCTGCCAAAGAAGTCGGTCTTATGGATGCTTTAAGGCTCAGCCGTTTAAGTGTTTATATCATACAAAGATTCCCAAATTTTTAAGTTTCTTCATCTGTTAAAAGCATTTGAAGAATGGAGAATTTTGAAGAGATTATAGCGGTGCCTATGCCCAGGTCATAGCGCATCTTTGACAGCCTAAATTCTCTGGTGAATCTCTACT
>JABUQX010098043.1:25000-31260 GCA_015478945.1 Trachelipus rathkii | reverse complement strand
GGTGAATTAGTTATTAAAAGAACTCTATTTTTGTACTATGTTATTGTTGGTGTTGGTTCTTGTTGTTGTTGTTGTTGTGTTGTTGTCGTTGTTGTTGTTGTCGTTGTTATTGTTGTCATGGACGAGAATATATACCCTTTGAACTGATATGGTTCGTCGTGCGTTGTATTCCTGTTTACTTTCTTCTGATTGGTGAAAGAAAGAAATCTCATTACCTTTAAGGATTGATCTACAACCATTTCCTCAGTAGGTATATTTTTGACGACGATTTTCCCTGACAAATCTTCCCCGCATTCTCCACATCTGCTGTTGATATCTTCACAGAGAGCTTCGCTTAGTCCCAACGTTCGTCATTGTTGTCAATAAAATATTTTATCGTCACCTGATGGATACCGGATTACATTGCTTTATTTCCTGCCAAGATCAAATAATAACCTTTATTCGTTTTTGTTGCTGATGGATCTCAATCAAGATTATCGACAATCGCTGCTTGCTCTATGGCTAGGAGGCATAAGGGTATTATCCCATGGTTCGACGAGTAGTGAAATATCAATCAGATGATAAGGTGAGAGTCATATAGAATAACGTTGTGTGCTCCGTCGATTCTTTGGACAATATTAACCCTTGATATACCAACTGATTTGGAAACCCATCGATTTGTGTGACCTCATGCGTTACGTGTATAGGTTTTCACAGCTCGAATCATCTGAAAATATTACATCATTCTTAAAATAAAAAACGAATTAACAATCACATCTTAACGATGTTAACATACTTGATGACATAATACATATAGCATCATGGTGTAATCTATGAATTCTACACCGAAACATGTGCGTTTTCCCTATAATACAGTGTACAGGAAAGTGCATTAATAACTATCAGCCTGATAATTTAACTTCTCTCTTTATGAGACTAAAGTTTACTTCTCTCTGTATCGAGAAATGACGTGCTGCTGAATCAAAATAATGCCGAAAAAATGGTTTTAGTTGTGCTGAAGGCATTTATTACTTATCATCCCTTTTAAAGGATGCTGAATCTTTAGAGAGATATATATAAGAACGTACCCAACTTGATTCCTATGTTCTCTGATTAGATGAATTAATATATTTAAAATAAAACTTATATTTTTATGTATTAATTTTATGGTATTTATATAACGCTTTTTCAATGAAAATATATGTTATAAAAAATATGAAAACTTGTTTTACTTCCCCTTCCCTCGTATGTTCGATTAATGACTACATTGATGATGATGGCTGTTTATTCGTTCTGCTGTTGTGTGTTAAGTATGTTAGTTCAGTAGTTTAGCTTACAGAAGGTTAAAACTTTACTTTGTTTGTCTTTACCCAATAGCGTATTTATGATGGTAGAAAGGTAAGTTATGCAAAATTTTTCATGTTAAATATACGATGTTAAGCTAAAATTTAACATTTGTTTTATGTTTTAGAGGCATGCCTGACAAATGTGAATAAGTTAACGTATTTGCATGCTTATGTTAGTTAACTTACTGTAAATGTTTAATGCGGAGCAGGCGCTTACTTTGTTAATGTTTTTGAACCTGCCTTATTTCATGCTTAAGATGTGATAGGTCTGTCTGTGTTCATTATTTTCTTAGTTCCAGTGATGCTATGTTAGCCTTTATTAATGTTGAAAATTGTGTTACGTAGAGTAATACTCATTGGCGGCTTATTATAATATACACACGGTTATGGTAAAAATTTTCCATTGTTGTCTAATAATTACAGTCTTAATGAAAATAAACAAGCGATAATGTTAGGAAAAGTGTTATAAGTAGGTTACGTCTTTGTATGCTCTGTTAGTGTTACTTTACTGGTGTTAAGGTTGGAACTTTGTTAATGTTAACATTTAATTCCTGTTTAAGATGTCCTAAGATTGCTTTGGTGGATTATTCATAGTTCAAATGATACTAAGTAAGCTTTATAATGTTGAAAACTTTGTTATACGCAACATATATTGTTTGATATGTTTTATATAAAGAAACCTTGATTTTTAATGTTATGTTTATCCAAAAAAATAACTTCAAAAATGTGACCCTTAATTCAATTAGATCAAATCAGAGATTCACAGCAGCGCAAAGGGCAGAGCTGGCATGCTGACAATGTGGCTTGAATTTAGCGATGTACGGCGCTGAGGTATGCTATCGGATGTCCAAAGCTCAAAATGCTGTAATCAGAAAATGCCATAAAAATTATTTTCTTCATTGATGACTGGTTCTGAAAACCTTTATTTTATACAAAAAAAAAAAGAACGGGTTCGATAACCTATATAAGCCCCCCAACAGTGCTACAATGTGCACTGACCTTTACCAACCTGCACCGCACCGACCAGCCACCGCATGCAGCTGGTCACCTTCTACTCCCAATCTTCCTCTGATTTTCTTCTTTTTCCACCTTCCTCATTTCTTCTTCCTGCCTCATTCCTCTCCTCTTCCTTTCTTCTTCCTCCTTTGTTTTTGCACTCTGTGCGTGCTCTTTTTTCAGTCGAGAACCCCCCTTAATTGGGGTGTCCTAGACACCCTACACGGACCTATAACCATTCATATTCGAAGCTCTACGACCCGATATAAACCCATATAAGGACATGCAACATTGTTTGTCTATACGACGGTTATTAACTAAGCACCGCAGTGCTCCAGCACCGGTGCCGGGAGCAAACTCCTTGAATTCCTATACCAAGTCACTTTTCTAGAAAAATTCAAACTCTGAATCCGCCTCACCAAAATTTCAGCTTCCTTTCTACGTCAAAAAAATTTAATGTTTTTTAATGGGGCGTGGCCGTCCCCCCCCCTTTTTCTGGGGAACCCACGCAGGCCGTAATTCGTATTACACTGAGGTTATGTTACCATCTAACCATCCTCTAAATTTTTAGCACGATACGATAAGTTCGGATTCGGAGGCAGGCGGGCAATCAAAGTCAGGGCCTGAAGTCGAACCGATTGCCGAAGACGCGGCCACGCGGAAAGCAAAGTCGGAGGCTCGTAAAAATAAAAGATAATCCCTACAGGATTCGTTTTTTCGACTCAGATTCGATTTCCTTCGGAAAACGAATCTCAACGTAATAATAATAATAATAACATTGGGTGTATGTGCACGCACGCGCGCGCGCGCTCCCTTCTCTCTCTACTCTCTCTTCTCTTCTCTCTCCTCTCTCCTCTCTCTCTCTCTCTCTCTCTCTCTCTCCTCTCCTCTCTACCCTCTCTCTCTCTCCTCTCTCTCTCTCTCTCCCTCTCTCCTCGTCCCTCTCTCTCTCTCTCTCTCCACGCATTCGAACACCTGGATCGATGATTAGCCGTTAGGCCTAACTCAATCTTGTGCTTTGGAAAGCCAAAATAAAAGTTTTAATTAAAACGAGGGCGTAGCAGCTACGCTCTCGGTCTCTCGCGGGTGAACCCACCCTCTATAACATCCACACCAGACTTGAATATTTACACGGATCGTCCTAATCCCATATATACATTAATTCCAAGTTTCAGACTTATAACTCTATTATTACTTTTTGAGAAAAAAGCTGTAGAGCCTCAAACTGCGGCACAACACTGAACTAACTATATTTATAAGCAGCTTACAAAAAAAAATTTTCTAAATATTAAAAAAGTAAAAAATAATTCTACATTAATTGTTGAAAAAGGGTTTTTTTTCTAAAAAATAATTCTGATGAAAATCAAAAAAGCTTACATAATTTTGCAAATACAGCTATTCATGGATACTAGGTGTACTTGCAAAACACAAACATTCAAAAAAAACATTCAAGCATTCCATTCATTTCATTAAATTTTCATGATATCCGGCTTAAGTTTTTAATTAAAAAAGATTCTGCTATACGAAGATAGTTCAAATTACCAACTTGAAAAGTAAAAAATTTTTAAAAAAACTCGCAATTTCAACTGTAGGAGGGATTTGTGATCCGTCGTGTTAATGCTCCCATATTTTACTTGGTTATACCTGTGTTGCAAATTCTTGGGAATTCTAAAGTGTTAGTTGTGTATCCCACACAAGAGGAATACACCAAACTCTCTTTCCAATTAAAATTTTACCACCAACATTATCTATTCTGTAAATCCTTTCCCGAAACAACAATGACCACGGTACCCCTAAAATATGAGGACACTCGTCTCGGTTTTGTGTAGTAGCTTCTAAACATTAACTTTTCTCTCGTCTTAACATATTCCTTTACCAATTATGTTTAATTTTTCGCTTCTTTCTCTTTAGTGAAAAAAATTTGTCAAATTGAGAATTTTATTTAAAAATAAAAGGTTTATCCGCTTTCATGTTAGTGCAATTTTGTATGAAAGTTAAAAATGTCTGTTATAGTTCTTTAATAACCTTTACTATTTTAATTTGAGGATAACCATTATATTCAATTAAGTTTTTTAGTATTTCCTGAATCAACCTCTTTTTGGTTAAAGAGTTCCCACGATGAATTATTTTTAAAAAACTCTGTGAATTATGTTTTAATATTTGATAGTTTTATAATTATCTTCAATATCAGAATCATAATTTGTTAATAAACCTCTTTATCTGTACTTTTAACAATTACTTCTCTTTCAACTCCACCATTTTTAAAACAAAGTATAAGATAATATCTAAGAATGCCAGTTGGTTTATATCCTTTAACATCTTCTTAAGTGAAGTTTAGGACGGATTGTTGTTTATGTCTTTCTATGAAATTTTTTAAGTGATTTGAATTTTCAAATATGACAAAAGTGTCATCGAAGTATCTTAAATATGTCTTCGGATTAAATGTGTTATTTTCATTCATAATTATGAATGAAAATAAACACATTTAATCCGAAGACATATTTAACGATACTCGATTATTATTATTAATATATTATATTATTATTATTATTATTATTATTAATTCATTATTATTATTATTATTATTATTATTATTATTATATTATTATTATTAATTAGTATTATTATTATCATATCTAATTATTATTATATTATATTATATTAATTATATTTATTATTATTATTATTATTCATTTATTATTATTATTATTATTATTATTATATATTATTTTATTATTATATTATTAATTAAATTAAAATATTTATTTTTTATTTAATAATTATTATTATTATATTATTATTATTATATTATTGAAATTATTATTATTATTATTATTATATTATATATTATTATTATTATATTTATTATTATTATTATTATATTAATTATTATTATTATATATATTATTATTATATTATTATTATTATTATGATTATTTATTATTATTATTATTATTATTCATATCTATTATTATAATATTTAATATTATTATTATTATTATTATTATTATTATTATAATAATTATTATTTATTATATATATTATTTATTATTTATTATTATTATTATTAATTATTGATTATTATTTTATGTATCTCATTATTATTATAGCCAAGGTTTTTCGTTTTTTGCATTAGCTGATACAAAAAGAAAAATGCTTAAGTTTTGGCGTTCGATTTCCTTTTCAAAACAGTCGCACAAATTCGTTAAAAAAAAATGCTCATCAAATTAACGTATAAGGAATTCCTTTAATTCTGTAAGTGTTAGCTATTTTATTACAGAACTTTTCTATTGCTATATTTACACCAGAAATTAATGGGAAAGGCTTTACGGGTTGATGAGCATTTTTTTAACAATTTGCGACTAAGTTTGAACAAAAAATGAAAAACGCAAACTTAAGCATTTTTTAGCACAAATGCAAAAAAAACGAAAACGGACTTATTATTATACTATTATATTATTATTTCTCATTATTATTATTATTATATTATTATATATTATAATTATTAAGATTATATTATTATTATTATTATATTCATTATTATTATTATATTATTATTATTATTGTTGATGTTATAAGTGTTGGTTGATTATACTTTTTTATTATTATTTTCACAGAAACTCAAAAATAAATGGAACCAACTCGCGCAGGCAAAGCGAGGTAAAAATCAATCTTATAAAACGTAATATCTGGTAAAATCGGCGAAATCTCGTAAAAATCTGTTCTCGTAGATTCTGGTAAAATATAAATTTGGATTTCTAACGTAAATGTGTTGAAATTTTGTTTTTTTTTAATATTATTTTTTATATTTAGTTATTTTTATTATTTATTTATTTTATTCTATTTATTTTATTTCTAGTATATTTATTTATTTTATTTTGTCCATTATATTTAAAGTTAATCTCTGTGGCTATGTTTCTTTTTCTATTAGAGTTGTAT
>JABUQX010098043.1:7500-22500 GCA_015478945.1 Trachelipus rathkii | reverse complement strand
ATTAAACAAAATAGCCTATATAATATAGATATATATATATATATAACTATATATATATATATAATATAATTATATATATATATATATTACCCCCCTTATTAAGAAACTTCAATTAAAAAATGAGATTCTTTATTAAACATTTTCCCTGTTTTATATTTTAATAAATATATATGCTCCTCCTTTCTTCTGTCTGTTTTACAAGTTTTTCCTTATGTCTAATAATATATATATATATATATATATATATATATATAATAGATATAATATATATACTGCTAAAGGCAAGTTTGTTTTCCAAATTATTTTTGCTTCACTTTTTTGTTATTTATTTTTTCATCTGCTTTCGTCATCAGTTCCCCAATCCATCACTTTCCTAACGGTTTTCTTCCCTTCTCAAAGCATCCATATTTGGAATTGCAAGCAATCTTGCTTCCAAATAAAAAAACAGTTGGGGAGGGGGGAGAGAAAAAGAAAAAATATCCTTTTTATATTGCTCCCTCATCTAATTTGAAATTGTTAATGCGAAAAACTCATTTCCCGCTTACAAGAAAACTCATTTTCAGTTTTCTACAAACTCAACATAGAGAAAACGTCGCGACAAATTCCCTTTTTCTTCTTTTTAACGGATTCGGTATTACAACGTTGTAACAAACTCCTTTTAACGTCCTGAATCTTCCTCCTCCTCCTCCTTCGTTTAATGAAAACTCTTTTCTTTATCCAGGTGAAAGCCTCTGCGCTCATCGAGAAGTTGGAACAGCGCCTGGAACAAGGCAACGAAATAGTGGACGAATTTTTCCAGAAAGTTGGACAAAAGGTAAGAATAAGCTCCGCCCACTTTTTTTTCTCTCAAAACTTTAGTGACGTCACTTGCAAAAGAAATGGATAAGTCCTTCTTTGCTTTTATTTATTTCTTTTTCCTTATTAGATAAACTTTTGTTGACTAAACAAAGTATATAGCGCTTCTCGGTATTATACAGACTCAAGATCCCATATGACTCTATACCCTATATACCTACTCATCTAAACTCCTGATTACACTATATATATATATTACTTAACACTCATAAAATTATATATAATATATATATATATATATTAATATATATATATACATATATATATATATAAATAGTATACAAAATATATCTATATATCTAGATATATATACGATATACGTACAGCACGTACCCAATTAGCGCATGAAACAGTATCTAAAAAACAACTATCATACTCCCAAAAACTGAATACATTTTTTGAATTCAGCTAACATTGTAATGCAGGACAACGAAGATATGTTTGTCATCAGAAATTTTAATAAGATTTACCTCCAAAAAGAGAAGAAATAATCGTACGTTGTCCAACATTAATTTGCGAACAAGGATACCCATCAAAAAAAGTCAAAAATCGTTTCCTTATATCTTTTCACACTACTGAGGGAAACTTAAAAAAAATGGTTATTTTTTTTAAATCCAAAAAAAAGTTCTTCGATATTGTCAAAAACTGATTACTCTGCACCCTCAAGCACCAACGGTCGGGGTACGGGGCGGAGAACCCGCTAGTAATATACCCTTGCATAAGTGTGTCATGCATTTTTCACTTTTAATAAATTAAAAAAAATAATAATTTTTCATTCCACATTCATGGTCAGTATCGTAATTTGCATAAGAAGCCTGCGGAGCCTTATAATAGTTGTTATAGATATTCAAATAACCCTGAAACAAATGCTTAGGGATTTTATTGGTATCAGGGGTAATCGTGCCAAGAAAAGCGGCATGGTAAATATGACTACCCATTTTTCCTTCTGTGATCCACCATTAAATCTTCTTATCTCTTTACACATAAACACAATTGTACTCCACGCTAATTTCAAAAAACAAGTTTTTCCTGTAGCCTATCGTCAGGATCTTTTTATCGATACAGGTGTCAGCTAATCGTGGTGGACCACATAACCACCCATTATGCCCTGCGTTATGATCTGTGCATGAAATATATTACATACAAATATTCAATATCATACTATTACTATAACCTAATTATTTGATATGGTAATAAGACGACCAACTAAATAATCATCAGCACCTCTAATACATAATCGACCTCTGTCTATAGTAAACCTGAATTCTGACAATCTACCTAAATCATTACCTACATCACCTCGTTATCGACGCACCGTCATTACATGCACATTAGCAACTAATCATCATGATCTAAAGACATTACATAGCAATATACTACTTCCCATCACATACTACCTATTACTGCTACACTATCCTCTAACATATACTGCCACGAAATCACCTACCCATATAGTATCTAAGCCTATACCTGACACTACATATGACTAATCAGTCTAACTACGCATCAAGCGAACCGACACATATATTAATAATAAAAACTACGTAGCCAATAACAGGATAACATCCACATCATCAACCATACATTACTAACAGAAGTCCCCTACGCCAGAACTACTACCTCATTCAAATACCAAATTAACTGTACCAACATATATAATATATTATTATATTAAAGTATATATATATAAATACCATTACCTCTAATACACGAACTAGACATCCTCTATCATTAAAACCTACCGCCGATCATACTACTTATATCACTATATATAACTACTTCACTAGTTCTACCCAACCACTATACAACGGCCCAATAACACCTATATCATATACAACTGCTTTATATTACACATATCATCTGTACCTAGTAACCTATAACTCCTATCACTATCCATCTCAATATTAGCCTCACGTATAATCAATTCCATTATCATTATTCATATATATAACACTACCACAATAAGCATTTCTCGCCACGATAATACATTACAATATATTAATATTATTATATCCATTCTACTCTCATAAATATCTGAGCTATTACTACGATTCTATATCAATACTAAGACTATAACCTACCACCATCACTTATCACTAACTATATCACTAAACTAGATCATACGCTGCTATAATATACTAATATATATACGTATACATACCAATTAACTCTACAGACATATATATATCAAATATAATAATCGTACTACTCTAAAAGACCTGATATATACGCTATTCACCACTATATAATATATATATATATATATAAATTAAAACAAATAAGTGGTTCAATTTAATATCTACGCAATATAATTTACAACCATTAATTATTAATGCCAAAATACAACAGTCATTCAAAATGACCGCCTTTTGACTTAACACAAACCTTAAGTCTATCGTGCCAGTCGTTTGTTGCACGCACGACCTCCATCCGAAAGTCTTCACCAGCACCCGACTAGAGCTCATTTTAAATACAAATACATGAGCTCGTCTTGAGTAGACCATCAGCTCTATAACTGCCAATAATTTGTAATTTAAGGATTAAGATGACAACGTCAACCGTCAGAAAAAATGGGGAACATTGTTTCTGAGCCAAGCTTGAGTAAACCGTGATTTATATGCGGTGTTGAATACTTTTGAAAGGTGAGTACCGATAGGGAAGGATTTCTACCAAATCGACGTAGTTAGCAATGTGAAGGGAGGGACCTAAGAGACCAGTCAGAAGTCTTGGATATGCTAATCCCCACCAAGAAAGACTCCCCCAAAGTTTCTAAGGGCAGAAGACCATAAATCAGTTAGAAAGGAAAGTATTTCAACATACGAAAGCCATCCTGATGGTCCGAAAGAAGGGAAGAATATTCCAGATATTCCTAGAAAGGAGAGTTGAGGATGAAATCAAATATTTTAGACAATATAAGCGAGAGCTATACAGCAACAGTTTGAAGATTCAGAGCGCCTAACTTTTTTCGCAATTTGTTGGACATAAGTTCGCTTCCAACTCTTGCGAAAAATATTAGTATTCTGGCAGAGCTGAAGGCACGAGAACAGGTACTATTGAGTCATGGATTTTGAGTAAGAGAGATTTAGTCGAATGAATGAACCTGCTCATCCCATTTTCGATTATGGCACTTACTTTTTTTTAAGACACAGAAGCATCCTCAGTGTCAAAGCTGTGGGTCATTCCAAGGACAGTTTTTTTATTGTTTTTTTTTTTTTACAGTTCTCACCACCGTTCACGAGCAAAGCCCTATTAAAGGAGGGGGTGTTAAATGCATTAAAAGTCTCAACACCTACCTCAAATTTCGTAAATGAGCACAGTAGCTGGTCTTAAAGTGATTGAGATTAAATCCAGCAGGAAACACAGATGGAAGAGAATTCCACAAAATAGAGGTGACTGGAAAGGAAGCCCCACAGCGAACAAGCCTGGAGTTGCTAATGTCAACACAAAACTAATGTGCAGACACCACCCCTTGTGCTACGATGAAGTCAAAAAAGTCGAGGTACGAGAGTGGTCATTTCATAATAGCACTTGCCGTTGTGGTACAAAGATAGAGATCCAAGTGAATTGGAAAGTACGGAGCAGTTTATAAGCGTTTTGGCCTTTGGTTCTGCCCTATCCAAAAGCCGACTGAAACCAGATCCCACCCCAATAGATATGAAAGTAGTACTCCATACAAGGGCTGATAAGACCCTTATATAGTTGGAGTAACTGAGAAGGGGAAAATAGTCACGCAGTCTAAACAGAGCTCCCAGCTTCTTTGAGGCCGCCCTAGCAACTATTGTGATGTAAGGTTTCCAACACATTTTTTGGTTTATGTTAAGGCCAAGAATGTTTATATTGTCAACAGTAGAGATGAGAGAACCATCGAAGGAGATAGAAAAGTTAGAAGGTGTCTTAGAGAGGGAGATTTGGAGAAGTTGGGTTTTTAAAGAATTGAATTCACAAAGTAAGCTGAAACGATATCTGCAATTAAGATTTAATAGATCGAAAGATTAAGACTAGAGCATCAGAGCAAAAGAGAGAGGCAGATTTTAATTTAGCAAGGAATTGTAATAAGGACCTGAAGATATAATGGATAGAATTAGATGAGCAGCTGAGAAGATCATTAATGAAAAGCAGGAATAGAATAGGAACCAAAACAGAACCCTGAGGAACACCACTATTGAAGGGAAAAGAGGACAGAAATTCACCCCATCAACAACAGCGAATGATCGATTTAAAAAAAAAAAGCAAAATATAAGAAGGAAACCCAAAGAAGGAAGAGCTTGAAAAGTAATGACGCAATGCCCTCCAGAATAGCCCATATAATGGACCAGGACAAAAATACGTTTTCAAGAGTGTAGTGCTTATAGAAAAAAACACATATTTCAAAGAAACAAGATATTGTCAAAGTTTACCGATTGAAGAAAAAGCATTTACTATCAAGCAAAAACAAATTTCTAACTCGCTCTTCAGAACAGAAGGCAAAACTCATTGTGAATGTCATCGAACATATCTTAACGGGTAAGACCTCAGAATTTTGAAGGGGTAGATATTCGACTAAGTGAAAAAATAGTTCCCCTGGTGGGAAAAGTTTTAGGACTGCCAAATTCCACCATGATTATAGGGGAAATTCTCGAAGCTAGGTCCGATTTAATTTCAAAAGGGCTGACCATGATCTGATACAAAAGAGTTTAAAAGTAGCTGTTAAGTCAAACGTAGTTGCAAAAAGATAAGGATATAATATATAATATATAATATACTTATTATATACTATATATATATATATATACTATATATAGGTTATATATATACTTATACTTATATATATATAATAATATATATATTAATATATATATAAACTACTTATATAATATATATTATATATAATATATATTATTATAATATATATATGATATAATATATATATATTATATATATAATATATATATAATTATATATATAAGGGATATATATAAATAGTATATATATATATATATATATATCATACCATCTTACCACACTCATTTATTCTCTCATTTACACCTTTCTTTACACCACATCGATTCGCCTAATGTGTTTGATCCTCATGTTTATCGAATTCTTTTCAACAAAATTCTAGATTATGCCTCATCATTCCACATAGTAGTTGTACTACTATACATTATACAACAAGTAACAGCATGCCCCTCATGCAAAACCCTGCGCCACTCAAGATTAGTCCCTTTGCATTCACCAACGGGATTCAATTGCACCAGTCACCTTCCAACCATTTCGCAAAAACTTTCCTACTACACTCTGCATCCAGTTTCCCTTTTCATCCAACATATAGCCTTAATATTTAAAACTAAGATACTTGCTCCAACATCCACATCCAACCATGATTTCACCCACTGAGGATTGTTCTTACACACCACAATCAACTTACTTTTATCTGCATTTATTTTCAAACCCCTTCTGTAACATACCTTGAAAAAACACTCTACCAATCCTCTCAAACTTTCTTCAGATTCGCCACACAACACCAATCATCATCATCATACAATGAGCAGTTCACTCCTACACCTCTTCATACTTAATCAGTATCATAAACCGAGCTTTCCTGCCACCGCCCTCACCCTACAATTCTTTCATTAACCCCATCCTTTCGAATTTAAATAGGCCATAGGAAGACACAACCACATTAGTGACTCACGCCACCTTTTAATAAAAGCCATTTCACTCTCCAGTCTCCACACCCATTTATTTTTACAACACACTTCACTATCGATCGGTACATATTTTGATTCCATTCAGAACCCTACAATCAACATTATATATAACTAAGTTACTAACACTTGCCACAGAGCTTACTTATTAATCCCTGCATCCGTATGTTGCAAGTCCATAAAACCTAAATACAACTTATTCTTCTTCTCTCTTATTTTCTCACTCATTCGCTTCAATGTAAAATATTTAATCTACATATCCTCTACTACTTCTAAGTGCAGCTTGTTCTTTAACAATCAAACCCCTCAGTCACTCGTCGCACTCTTTCAATCAAATATATCTTCCCTACAACACTAATGAAGACTAATTGCCATATAGTTTCTAGAGATTAACCTAATTATTCCCCTTACCATAAATAAAGTACTTACTGCTCTTCAACCAATCCTTCAGAGCTACTCTCTTCACAAACGCTTCAATACACAATTTTCATATCCATTCAATCATAATCTCGCCCCGATTTGATCATTTCACAAGTAATTCCATCTATACCTGCTGATTTACCATTCTTAAACTTTCTCACTCTACCTATTACCTCCTCTACTAAGAACCTCATCCAAAAAATACTTTGTTCTTCTTACACCATCAATCCGACACACATTCGCAGTCACATCTTTATTACTGCTAAAGTTAAGGCAGATTTTTCGAAGTGTTCCTCTAAAACTACTTACCTCACAACTCCATTTATTATCGACGAAAGTACCTCTGCCTACTAATTTATTCGTGAAGATACCCCTTACCCTCTCTTTCTTAGCCTTTCGTACTTACTTCCAGAACAACTTCCCATTTCCTTGTAAGTTTCTATTCATTCTCCTTCCAAACTGTTCATTTACTTCATTTTTCCTCCCACGCATGCGACTTTGTTTTCTTTTTTTCTCCTCATCATATATTCCATAAACATTTCTTTCGAAACTCATCCATTGTCTCTTAGCCACACTTCAAAACTAGTTCTTTTTATTTTTAATCGCTGCGTCACTTCTTCATTCTACCACTCACATTTCACATTTTACTTTCCACTTCAACACACACATACCTTCTCTTGCACTACTAAGAAACGGTATGCGCGTCGATAGCATCCTATTATACGTATTCAGTTTCATCTCGATTTCAGGGTCAATCAGGTCACACTTTTTAGCAATGCTTTCACATCAAATACCCTTTCTATAATCTGTTCACTTAGAGCGTTCTCATCTCAATCTAACCACATCGCGTGCGCGCGTGTTTTAATCTCCTCGTTCATCCATGCCCCCACTGAACTTAATTTTACAATAAACAACATAATGATCCATATGCGTCATCCTGTTCACTCATATAAGGTTCCTGGCGTTCTTTTGAACATCTCCTTCTACACCAAAACAAAATCAATTCATTTAATTGCTCACTTTCGTTACCATCTCTATCTTACACGAGACTCTCGTTATACTTATATGGATACCCTTGTGCTCGAAGAATGTAACTTACACACACATACCTCTCCTCACAGAAAAGTCAATCACCTTCCCACCAATCTTATTTCCTCCCTTCAGCCAAAGACACCTGTTAAAAACCATCCACATTTTCGATAACCTATCAACCATAACAAGTAAGCCAAAAACAATCACTCAAGAATCCCCTACTTGCCCCGTCCAAAAACATCGTCAGCATTATCCTAGAAAGTCCCACTCTCCTCAACATCACCCTTCAGGTGTACCAAATGTTACAACGACACATTCCTACCTTCTCAAACTAAATTAACACTTCTAGTATTCTAGAACTCACACAAAAAAACTTCCACCATAGCTCTGTATCACAAGTGACTCATCAGAATCGCAAACTCTTCTTCTCCTCCTTCCTCATTACCTCTCGACTCCAGCACAAACATGTTCACCCCACTCCACTCGCTCCTCTCAGGCTTCCTTTATATTTGTTTCAACATAGCAAAGCAATCAAATTTTGGTCCTTTCTAAATTACTTTCAATCATTCCTCTGTTCTCTTCAATTCGCCATTTTATTCTTCAAACATTCCATGCCACCAAGACGTTTCATTACAGTTCCACTGAAAGAACAATTCACTCACATAGGTCACGAACTTAGTCGAGCATGCAGGAGCATTCCGTCGAGTAAAGAATGAGTTCCGGGCGAAGTTGATCCAGCCATTGTATGAGTTGACCTTGAGCTTCGGAACTTTAAGCACTCCTTTGAGCTATCTTTTTCCCCACCAGGACACACAGAATAAGAAGAATTTATACTACATGTATAAGGACGACTCTGGAATAGCCAAGACTCTACCCTGATGGCATAATTGAATCTTTTAACATATCATTTTAAAACATGAAAGGATGAGAACTTATAATCGATATCATTCCTAACTGAAAATCATTACTTAAATCTATTTTATTAAAAAGGTAACTTTATACTCCTTAATGTACCGTGTTCTCCCCACTTCAAATTATAAGTCTATCTTTCAATCCTTCTGTTTTTTTGTCTCTTCTCCATTCCAAGTCATCCCCCCTCAATTGTTTTCAATCCCCTATTTAAGGGGTCTATTTATTATTACATTCTTTTTCTGTTGTCTTTGCTTCTCTCTCTTATTATTCATTGTGATATCTTCATATACTTTGAACTAGCACAAACTCCATATTCAGTACTCTTCATCTTTTTCCCTCTCCCTCGCATCCTATTCAACTTCCTTGATCAATTCCCAAGTTTCTTTGTAATTATCCAGCTCCTCTAACAATACTTCAATATTCTAAACATTTCCCTCGGTTTCTCTGGTTTTTAAAATACTTAACCATAAATTCCTTCTCTGCTGTTCAACTTTTCCTTTGCCTATGGTTATATATACGTCTCATTTTTCTTAAAGCATTTTCTACTTTGTTTCTCATTATTATTCATCCAGTTGCATTAGCTTTCCCCATCTCAATGGACATCTTTTATTACTATTTTTCTTTTCTTAAGAAACAAAGTTTATATAACCAACAACCTTTAACTAATATATCAATTAATTTAAATCATCTTCCAAAATTATCTCATCTTAAATGCAAGATGAACTTCATCCCTTTATTAATTCTATTGCCATCTATTTCATATATATATCGTCTTCTTATGTTCTCTCATTTAAATTCATATTTTCATACTTTTACTTTTTCCTATTTCTCAATTTTTCATTTTCAATACTTGAGAACCTCATTTATTTACGTTGAATATATATATATACTCACTACATACTACTATATATATATTCTATATACACGAATACAATTTACTATTTACTATATATACTAATGACTTTCTATATAACTATTTATCTACTATATACTACTTATATATATATCACATCTATATTATATACCTCTTATTACTCTATACTATACCCTCTACCTCTTCTATTACTTACGAAAGCGGTCTAAAAGTATTCTATGAAGGTTTCAATACGCTAAAATGGAATTTATATTTAATAATGCTTCACTAATATATTCAGGGTTACAGAAACAAAAAGATTATTCAATGTTTAATCGGTACCTTATAATGAAAAATAGATAAGAAAGATAATATTAAAGATAGAATTGTGTAAATATACATATATTATAAATAAGAAATTTAAAGTTTAAATTCAATTCACAAATTTTCACAAATTATTCCAAATAAATTTTGGGATATAATATATTCAATGGAATACTTAAAATTGAGTTTTAGGAAGAAAAATTTAATTAAGCTCTGTTTTCCTTAATAAGTTTCTTCTTCTAAATCTATCTCTTCTTTCACTTTTCTTACTTTTGAGTGTTCTTTAACTTTCCCTTATATGGCCAACAAGAGACAAGCCAACGCATATATATTATTTAATCTCATAACTTTTACGTGAAAGGTTTTTCCGGCTTCCTAGTCATTTCGATTTTCATACTTGCTTTGAGAAAAGAAATAATGAAGCAGGGAGGACGAGCAATAGTTAATGGATATTATATATTATAATATTTTTAGTAAATAGTGAAAAAGAAAAATACTGCTCATGTCAAATTTATTAGGGAAATAAATAAGCTAAAAGAAAATAATCAATAAATGGATAAATAACAAGAGTAATTTATTTTTCTAAGATTTACATAAATTAACGTACGAATGATTTAAAATACAAGATTATTAAATACAGGAACATGTGCTATTCATATTAATTAAGAAACAAGGAAACAAATTTTTATACAATTAAAACTGAAGAAAAAGTAGTAAATAAAGTTATGTCAGAAACAAAAATTTCCTGACATGCTTTGATTATAAGTTAAATAGTTAAATCTAAACAAAGTTGGAAAAAATGATAATGAGACGATTTACGAAGGAGGATAATAAATCAAAGGAGGAAAATAAAAGGTTAGAAAGATATTAAATAATAGAGTTACATTTTTGACAACTAAAAGTAATAAATAAATGTTTATAAAAATAAAAACATGCATATAAATATAATTATTCATCAAAGAAGGTGAATAATCGCTTTACATTCACACAGACCATATTAAAATGAAGAATATCTTAAGTAACCACCTAAAAAGATAATCTCTGAGATCTGATATTTTAATAATTGAGATGATAAAGAACGAAATATACTGCTAGTCCACGATAGAGTTGGGAAAACGTAGTGTAATGATGGATAGACCAACATAGTGAATTATATCGGAAAAGGAAAAATTGCGAAAAGTTAAAAGGAAGTTGATAGATTCAATATTAAAATTAATGCCATGGATACATAATGTTATAACATTATTAATTATTGTATAACAAGACTTAATATGCTTACTAAGATTATAAAGGAATTATTTATTGAGACCAGTAAATAGGTAGAATTGTTAAAAGCAAGAAATGAAATGGAATACATAATAAGGTACAGAGGAGAGAGGATGGAAGGTAAGATAAATATAATAATAATATGAAAAAGGACATAAATAGGAGTAGAATAATAAATGCGAGAAATGGAATGAGGGATAATAAGTAATAGAAGAATAAGGCTGAGAGGTAAGAGTAAGGAGTAAATGGAGAGATGAATAAATAATGAATAATAATAATGGAAATAATAATTAAAGTAAGATAAATAATGAAAAGAACGAAGATAATGAAAAGAGAGAGAGAGATGAATAAGAAGATGAAGCATAATAGAGTTAAGTGAATAAATATTATACAGTAATAATAATTAGTATTTAATAGAGCTGTACTAAATATTCGGCAGAGATAATGGAGTAAAATACCTGGAAGTAATTTATAATATAATAATAATTATATTATTAATAATTATTATATTATAAAATGAGATAAATATTATAATTTATAGATAATAAATAATAATAATAAGTGGATTTAATTATTATTATAATAATATTAATATATACTATATAATTAATTATATATTAATAATTATTATTATTATTAATTAAATTAAATATTATAATAATATCAGTAATAATTATAATAAAAAAAGAGACATTGATTAATTATAAAAATATATTTTTATAATGTCAGTTTTGGAAAGAATGCTATAATTATAATTAATTAAATTTTAATTTTATAATTATATTATATTTATATTTAAATTAAATTATTAATATAATTAATTTTAACTCCAAAATGGGGATTATAATAAATATTAAATAAGCCCCATTCACGTTTTGCAATAAGAGAGAATGTCTGGGGATAGACCTCGGGCAGAAATAAATTAAACTATTAATTAATAAATAGAAAAGAAGAAGATTAAGGAAAAATCTAAAATAAGAAAGATAAGAATAAGAAAAAAGATAATAATATAATAATAAATATTGAAGAATGAGTAAAGAGAAGTAAAGTATAGAAGAAGTAAAGAATAGAAGGAATTAAGTAAACTACAGAAGATAAGAAAATGAAAGAAGATGCAGAAGAACGAAGAGAAAGTAGAGAGAACAGGAAAGTTGAAAATGAGGAAACATCATAGAAGTAAAGAAGAAGAAGCAAGAAGAAAGAAGAAGATAATGAAGTAATGAAGAAGAAGAAGAAGAGAAGAGTAATTGCATAAATTACTTTATGAGTTAGAATACTCTTAATATCACTGATTATTTTTTTTTTATAAAGCTTTGAAGTTTTTATTCCTTAAATAATTATTTATGCCTAGACTCTTTGTAAATTGATGCCTATGTAGATTCTTAATCAAAATGAGACTTCTCCGTAAAAGCTTTAAGCACAGATTTAAACCTGCTACCATAATTCTCAACTTAAAAAACATAAACAAAATTTTATCAAGATATATATTATGATAAATTACACTATTAAACATAACTAATACATTTGTTATATTATGAATGAATACAAGATTATAATAATTTCTAATAACATCAGTCAATTTTAAACAAATTATCAATTAAATTAACTATGGACAATTCCTTCCAAGTAGTTAATTAGATGATTTCACAGGTTGATTATTAATCATTTGAAACAATCGGTAGACATCCGATCGCAACTGTTTTCTATCAGTATACACGGAGATTCTTTTAGGTATTCATCTGTTGGAGACCCTTAATTCATCGAAAAAATGATTTCATTTTATTCTCCATGTCAAGAGTTCACAGCTTTTTCCGTAAATCATGTTTCTAATCATAATCTTCTTTAGAAATTCTACACCTTCATATAACTTCTATAAAATTAAACATACTTCTGATACTTACTGATCATTAAAATTTATTACATAAATGTGTGTCTTATTTCGTATTTATTTACAACATGAAGGTAATTCCTCAAATATCATTTTAATAATACCAAAAATTAATACAGACATATTTAACATATTACATCTATCTTTTTTTACCTTTAGGCTAACAGAAAATGTCTTTTACGTGAACTACGCCCTTTTTTGTTCTTGAAAATCTCTTTTCAGCATAAAAAAATCTGGTGTTTCACTCTTATCCCATCGACCTTGATATATATATTTTCCCTTTCCTTCCTATCATGATGAAATCTTTCTCTTTGCACCTTACTCTAACATCTCCTAAATTTTCGAGGAAAAATTCAAATGGGAATAAAGAAAATGAACTTTCACACTCATATTGCAGACCAATTTATAAAACTTTTCAGCATCTTCTCCACTATTACTTTTACGTTAGGATCTTTAAAGCTCCCCTTAGAGTTATAACAACCTTATTTAAAGAAACTTAGGCTTCCTTTTCAACTGGTGTCATAGTTTTTAAAAAATCATTATTGTACGTAAGTTATCAAATCTTCTCATTCACAAATATACTTTTTTTGAGTTTTCTGATGATAACTTTAGGAATTTTTTACCTGATATTTGAAACAAAAGCCATATTTAGAGAGAGCTGTAATGAACTGTCTCATTAGTCCCAGATTTATATATGATGAAGGTAAAGGAACATTTTTACCTACCCAAAAGAGGAGTATTTATAATGCTTGTTGACCCAGAGTGCAAAAGTTTTTTGATTAGATCAGTTTTTCTTTTTTGATTGCTCTCTTTTAGATCTATTGTCTGTCCCATTTGCAAATAAAACATATTTTATTATTTCAACATTATATTCTGTGTAACATTTCAATTAAGTTTAAATCATTACTAAAAGTACATATGTTCTTCATATTTCACATTGTTTAAAAGAATCTTCACATTTTTATATGCTTCCTGAATTAATTGCCCTTATTAAATAGAACTCCTTTCAAGCTGATTTTAGAAGAATCTATGAATAGTCTCCAGTATGCTGGTTTGCAGTTGATGCCAAAATAGTTCATCAAGCCATAAACATCATGACAAAAACTATTTCATCTTTTTTAATAAAATAAGGCAATACATCGTTTTCTCTATGACAGTACCAAGAGAATGATGTACTTGGAGACAAAAAGTCGTTCGCTTTAAGCCTTGATCTAAGTAATTAATTTAACTCTCGAGTCAAATAACAAGTTTATTTTCATTCAGCAACTGTGGTGTAAAGCTCCTCACATTTATTCGTTGATAAACATCTTCTTCTTCTGATGTTTAGGTGCCATAATTATCTTCAGAAACATCTTTCAAAACAGCAGGTGGAGTTAGGACTGGAAGATCGTCGCAGTGAGGCATAGGCTTAAATGCCGATAGTATGTTGGGGTATTTTATTACCTTTTTGTTCTTGTCGGTAAGGCCATTAACAATGATCCTACAAAAATAGCAATTGTCGTTTGTCCCCGCATTATAAGGATGGCAATCTGCGTTGATTTTTTCTTGTCATAGCTCCAAATCCTTAATACTTAAAAACAACTTCTGTAAACTCTGTGTGGAGCCAAATTTTTTTCTTGATCATAAATTTTCACACCAAAATAAGCGTAGTAAACATTTTTAATATTACTGCTAATATCTTCTTGTCTTTGTTTAACACTACAAAACTATCACACATATAACAAAATATATTTGCATAGTTTTAGCACTTTCGTGAACGCATT
>JABUQX010098043.1:0-5000 GCA_015478945.1 Trachelipus rathkii | reverse complement strand
ATATTAGTTAGAAAAAATATCGAGTTGCCGACGGTGTTTAAATTTAGGATGAATAAAAAGTTTTTGAAATTGCAATAAATTTATTCTGTAACTATAAATAAGGGCAGAAATTTCCATAAATATTTCCAAAGAAGGTGTTTATTTCTTAAAATTTAAATATATATATATATATATATATATATATATATATATATATATTATAATATTATATTAATATATATAGTATATATATATTATATATATATATATATATATATATATATATATATAATATATATATATATATATAAATATATATATTATATATATATATATATATAAATGATATTATATAATATATATATATATATATATTATATAATATATATATATATATATATATATAAGAAAATAGTAAGGAAGTTCTATAATGTTTACACCGAATGGAATTTTATGCGGAGAAGGATGGAAACAAAAAAATCAGTGGTGGTCGTAATGAAAAAGAAGAAGAAAAAGAAGAATGTGTATAAAAGAAAATCACGAGTTATAACATCAATTCAATCTTCAGATGAAGAAAGTGTGCGTTTTCGCCATCTATATTCAATGGAAACTTAATTGAGTTTTAGGAGAAAAATACTCAAAACTTTTGTTTTCTTCTTTTTCTTCTTCTTCTTCTTTTTCTTCTTTTAACACTTTTGGAAATGAACGGCCGTTACAGGATATATATTTCTCAAACTTCGTGAAAGGTTTTCGGCTTCCAGTCAATTCGATTTCATACTTGCTTTGAGAAAAGAAATAATGAAACAGGGGAAGCAAATAGGTGGAAATACGTTTTAAATAAGAAAGAAAAATACTGCCTGCAAATCTGGTAAAAGATAAGTAAAGAAAGTAAGAAAAAGGAAAAAGGAAAGAAAGAAGGAAAACCTGAAAAACACAAAAATGATTGAAAATATTTCTAAAACATAAACTAAGATGAAATTTAAGCAAATAAGTCGAATGTATTTTATTGAAACAATGAAACATAAATTTTAGGTATAAAATAAAGGAGAAAAAGATGTTGCGAATATAGTGAAAGAAAATCCAAATAACGCATAATAGAATATAGAAATAGAAGAGAATGAAATACAATAAACAAAGAAGAAAAGAATAAGTAGAATTATAAAATAAAGAATAGTGAAAGAAAGTCGATAATGAATTAAAAAGAAAGAGCACACAAATAAAGAAGAAAAAGGAAGTATGAAATGAATAGAAGGAAAAATGTGTATAATAAATAAAATATAAGAAAAGAAAGGAAAATAAAAAAAGGTGAGAGAAGATAATAAATAGAGAAGGAAAGAAAAAGAGGAAATAATAAATAAAGAAGAAAAGAAGAAATCTGTAAATAAATAAGAAAGATAGATGATGATAATTTATTTAAATTAAAAATTCTAAAAGGTTTATAAATAAAGAGAAAAAGAAGAAAGAAGATAATAAATAAAGAAAAAAGGGAGAAATAAAAAAAAGGTGCAGGTAAATAAACATGAAAAAATAAAAAGTAAAAATAGCATAATAAACAAAGAAGAAGAGGGAATAAAGAGGGAAATAAAACCGAAGGAAAAAAAAAAACAAAAAGTAAAAAAAAACTAATGAGAACTAATGAGAAGTGTTTAATAAGTAAAAAACGTAAGAGGATAAAAGCTAATTAAGAAAAAGAAAGAGGGAATAAAAGAAAGAAAAAAAAAGAAGACAATAACTACAGAGGAATTAATAAAGAAGAATGTTAATTAAAGAACAAAGAAACCAATTGAGCAAAAAGAGGAAAATTGCAGAATCATTTTGTTAAAGTTTATTTAAAAACAATTTATTTTTGTTCCATTTATCCCAAAGTAATATATAAATATATATTTATATTTTTATATATATATATATATATATATATATATATATATATATATATATATATATATATATATATATATATATATATATATATATATATATATATATATGTATATATATATTAATATATATATATATATCAATATATAATAATAATAATAATAAATAACTCATAGTATATATATAACTGCTTATATAACTTAACCAACTCTTTCTTACTACTGCTATATATATATGCTAACAACCTTATATATATATTATATAAATAAATAAATAAATATATATATATATATATATATATATATATATATATATATATATATATATATATATATATATATATATATATATATATATATATATATATATATATTTAACTCAACGAGATATATGCTGCTCTTAACATATATATATATATATATCGAAGTATTCAATCGGACATCGGGATCGCTAATCATGCATCATCATCATCATCATCATCATCATCATCATCATCATCATCATCATCATCATCATCATCATCATCATCATCATCATCATCATCATCCCTTCCCCAAATTGGTGGTGAGGTGCATCGGCTACTTCGGAAAAAGAGAGAGTTGGTAGTAGAACATGATGCGAGTCGGAAAGAAATCCCCCCTTACTATAACTTTATATTCTTAAGTGAGAACTTGCCGCAGTCAGAAAAATCTACTGTAGGGTTTCACCAGACTGAGACGAACCCCCATTGTGATATCTTGTAAATGTAGGGTTCATCCCCTGAGTCAGGCCCAAAACCATATCCCCCTCACAAAACCTCGCCATTCATTCCTATTATACACCTTTCTTCTCACCTCTGAAAATTCACATTCCTCTCCTTCAGGTATATCTTTACTGACTCAATTCACTTTTTCTTCGGTCTCCAAGCCGGTCGATTCCCAGCACACTCCCCACTATACATCCGCTTGTCCAACAGTCAATCATCCATCCTTCCATATGACTAAACCATTTCAATGTACTCTCGTTAATTTCTCATTTACTCCTTGCTTCACAAAACACAACTACTTAATACATTCATTCCTAATTTAATTAATTCTTCTCATCTAACGTGCCACTAAAATTGTCCATCTGAACACATTCTACCTTAGATCTATACCTCTTATTCCAGACCATAGTCTCACTACAATACATTAACACAAGCAACAACATCCGTCATAAAAACCCTAGCGCACTCAAAACTTAGTCCCTTTACATCCACCAAGGACATAATTGCACCAGTCACCTTTCTACCATTCACAACTTTCCTACAACACTCTACATCATCCGATCCTTTTTCATTCAACATATATCCTAAAGATTTAAACTCAGACACTTGTTCCAGTTGTTCATCATCTAAAGTGACTTCACACCACTGACTCCACTCACTCACTACCAGAATCTTATATAAATTTACTTTCAAACCTCTCATTTTTACCCTTTTTAAAGATATCCATCAATTCTCTTCTCTTCTCCTCGTCATTTATTTCTTTGACATTCCATGTACACATACAATTCATACTTTTACCGAAAGATAAAAGGTCGAATATGGCGATCACAACCTTCTCCGATGCATGCATTAGCATTCCTGGTAAGAGATAAGTGGTAGTCGCCTTTTATGTCACGCAGAAAATATGCTGCGGGGATTTCTTTCTACCCCAAGGGTATAAGGTATTGTTTGTAAGGTGATGTCGGTTAGAAGAGTGTGGATATGAACGCAAAAGAGAAAGTCGAATCATTGGACACTAGAACCAAAAGCACAATGGGAGGTACTTTCATCGCTTCGAGTGTGCTACTCTACTTCTTTCTACTTAATCGCCTCTCACCACAAGCAGAACACACTGTATGAGTATTATTGCTTCCCTATATAGAGATGCCCCCCCCCCCACACACATATATATATATATATATATATATATATATATAATATAGTGACCACACCTATAAAATATAATATATATATATATATATATATATATCATACTATATATATATATATATATATAAAAATATATATATATATGTAATAATAATATATATATATATATATTTATATACTCTATGAATGATAATATCATTTCATAAATATGTATAGCATCAACTTCTGGAAAAAAATGAGCATAGAGGTAGTAAGGGGTATATATAGATGTAATAGTATATACTTATATATATATATGCTCTTTCACTGCTGCTAGCTAATGCTAATGCTAATACATATATATATATATATATATATATATATATATATATATATGAGTCAAAGTGACCACACCTCAATAAGATACCCCCCACTAAGATAAAATACAGCCGGCATCCTTCAAAAATCGTTTAGATTTGGGATGTTCCAGATTGCTCTGGGACGATAGTTAACAGGACACTCTAGAAGGAAGTGATATACAGTTTCCGGGCCCTGGTTGCATTTTGTGCATATATTTGATTTGGTCTGGTTAAGTTTAAGCATATATTTGTATTATCGCAGGTTTGTGTTGTGGCAGCATCCTAGTTTGACCAAAGATGATTGGTCTGTTAGAGGAGATTCAAATTCAGATGCAATTTCTGGTGGATGTTCATTTAGTATATTGTTTAGTTGTCAGTTTCTTATATAATTTCCGGTTAGGTGTGTATGTATTTGTTTGGTACAAATAATGTTGCCTTGTGGGGGGCTGGATGTTGTTTAGGGTTTGTTTGTATAATAATGCTGGGGAGAAAGGAGGTTGTTATAACCTGTTGTTAGTAGGGTTGGAAAGTACAGTGTGTCATGGGTGTTAATATATATATATATATATATATATATATATATGCCTGCTGCTATATATGCTGCCCGCCATATATATACTGCACTGCTGCTGCTGGTATATATATGCGCCATATATGTATAATATATATGTAAAACTGCTGCTTAATTAATGTATGTATATGCGCCATAGCATAGCCTTAGCATAGCCCGCGCCTGCCTGTAGCTATGTAGCAGCCTTATGCCAGCAGCCAGCCAGTAGCTATATGCGCCTGCTGCTATACCGCCTTTCGCGCAATATGTATGTAGCAGTATATGTAGCAATAATATAACCTTATATATATATATATATGAAATATAAATGCTAACCATAACGTTAAGGAAACGGGGTATA